>JABFEB020000035.1:8736620-8751972 GCA_019775895.2 Stomatorhinus ivindoensis
CTGTCTTCTGTGGTCATTAGGTGCATTAAGGCCCACTGATCCTCTTTCTGAACTAATGCACGCTGCTGTTTCACAACAGTGGTGAATGGGGTCTCCTTAGGCAGTTCCACTGGCTTTGAAATCACCTGGAGAATATATTGAGGCTTTGGTTCTGTTTTTAGTACAGAGCAAACCCCAGTTATTGACCCATCTATGTTTGTAGAATAATCCGCTGTTAGCTTCCTTTTCTCTTCAATGCTTACTGCTTGTCTACGGACTCTCTCCTTTTTTGATAATGCAATTTGTTCCTCAGGCTTTTCAACTGTAAGTATTTCCTCTTTAGCTAAAACACACTCTGGGTGAACAGACTGCAGATGAAAAGGAGTAAGAGATTCTTTTGTAGGCTGAATTGAATATTGAATTTCCTTTGAAGAAAACTGTGATGACTGATCATAAGTAATTGACTTCTGTTCATTAGTAGTAATTGTATGCAACAGGGTAGGCTGTTTTATAATGTCTGTTTGTTCAGATATTGGTTTCTCACAAATAATTCTGCCATCAGAGGGTAATGTACTCTGGTCTCTTATAACTTGCAAATGCATGATTTCTCTTTTTTCTTTTTGAGACTGCACAGAAAGTGCCTTTTCTATATCTGGCATTTGATTAATTTGTTCATCTTGGAGAATCTGCTTTTCTTCAGACATCAAACTTGACTTAAGAATGGCATCTTTACAATGCACTGCTGTTTCTTCTCCTGGTCTCTGTATGTCAAAGTCATCCTCTTTTGATAAAAACAACTTTGTTTCAGTGACAGATGCTAGACCTGGCTTGAACATTTCTCTTACAACCGAAGATGGAATGGAAGCTTCAAAAGTGGACCATTCTGTGGAGTGTGCTTCAGACAGTTTCTGCTTCTCTGTGGTTAAAGCAGAATATAATATTTTTACACCTTCTTTGACTTGGTAGCTTTGTTCAAACTCTGGCCTTGAAATGATTTCAGCTTTTTCATCTACAATGGGTAACCTGGTGTCCACTTGATGACTGCTAACAACTTGTTTTGGCTCAGGAGCTGACTGTATCTGTTCTCTTTTCTCACCTGACAGCTCTGTCCGTACACTACTTAAGGTGGCAATTTCATCGGTAACAGCTGACATTATTTTTGAATGTTGTTCTTGAGCCATTTTTAGTTGTATAACCTCAGGACTTTGAATGCGATCTGACTGCTGTTCTGTGAAACCTTGATTCTCCTGCACTTCAGAGGCGACAGAGGTTATATGAAGCTGCCTCACAGGAGCCACTATAGATGGAGTAGGTTTGGAAGCCACAATTAGTCTCTTTTCCTCTTTGTGAGATTGTAGCACTTCAACTTGGGGGGTGACCGTCTCCCTCTTTTGAAAAAGCATGTGTTCCTCGTCATGGGTTATAATCTTGGTAACAACAAGTTCTGCACTGCAAGAGGTGTACCCAGAGGGATTTGATGCCTGGCATGTATACAAGCCACTATCTTCCGCCTGTAGATCCTTTAAGTTCAAGAAGCCAGAACCATCTGGGTTGTTCAACATTATGCAACGGTCACTGGGAAGAATTTGATAACTACCCTTAAACCATGTCACCTCTGGACTTGGGTTGCCAATTACTTTATAATAAAAATGTGTTTGGCCTCCCTCAGTGCTTTTTGCATTCTCTATTGCCATGTCGAACCAAGGGGGGTGCCCCATTACTTTAAAAGATTTCTCTACATGATGTCCAACTTCAGTCTTTTTTTTATCTTTCACATACAAAAACGTTGTGCATGTTGACTGACCGAATTTGTTGGTGGCGGTACAAGAGTACTGGCCTGCATATTTTGCCTTTACTTGGGTGATTATTAAAGTATACTGATCTTTCTCTTCAAGAAGCTTGTAAACTGATGAAGACGTGATCATTAGCCCATTGTGAAACCATTCAACTTTTGGCTTTGGAAAGCCTGAAATTTGTACTGTGAACTTGACCATCTCATTAACATTAACATTCGCAGCTGACATTTGGGTCACAAAAAATGGCCTTTTGTTTTTCTTTTCTAACATGTAAGAATATCGTTTGGACTCTGGCTTGAGTTCAAGTGTTTTTGTTTTGTCTAACTGATGGGAAGTGCTGTAGGTTTCTTGCTCGTCTTCTTCAGTAGTCACAGTCAAGCTAGAAAATTCTGTGTAAAAATAATAAAGATAAAATTTTACTCAAAATACCCAGGCATTAAAAAGATAATACTGGATGGATGACTGATGATGAATATTTTCCATTACATTTTAAGAAGATGACAAGATGTTTATGCACAACTGACACATCCCTAAATTCCTTGCTCTGGATTATGTCATCATTGCAAGAGTCTTCATTATTCTATTTATGGCAAGCAGACCACCACGCCTGCCCCATACTGCAACTGGTATATTTATTTAACATACATCAAATATGAAAGAGACAGAGGCATTTTTCAATTCCTTTATTAATTCAGGGATCCATATTAACATCACAGACACAAAAAATGTTCACTGTAAATCTTATGTACAAACAATGCATTTTTCTAGGTTTAATTTAAATATTCTATGTTTCAAAATACATGTGCTATCTAGTCTCTATTGCTTAGGAAGCCAAACGACTCTTTGCATATCTCAATACATTCCAAACAACTGTTTCCAAGAATGTTCTGAAGCAAAGATATGTTACTTATCTAATAATTAAATGGTATTTTAAATTCACAATCAGATATATTTACATAATTCTCAATTAGAGTATTTTTGAAATTTATTTATAAAATTCTACAACTATATAGCATGTTTTAATGTTAAATTAAAGCAGGTAAATGTCAGGTAGTTCCAAATACACAGAATGGGTAAGAGTTTAAGTAAATTTTGAGTATGTAACACAATTTTGGTGAAATTTCCCTCTATAATAGCCATTACAAGTAGAACTGCAGAATTCAATGAGTGTTCAAAGGGGTCTGAAAATATATATTGTCATACCTAATACCAAAAGAATTTTCATCAAAGAACAAAGCTTAAATTATAAGCGCTCATATTAGACAACCAGCCATATTTAATACTTTCAGAAATAAAATTAAAAATCATATGGCTTCAATTAACTAAATCATGTTGCTAAATACAATGTAAAATATCCAGCGTTCTGACGTTTTTATCACGCAAATACGAATAACTGTGTACAGTCCAGCTTGATAAACCGTCTATGAAAACCCTTTTAAAAATTTCCAGTTCTTTAGTTTCACAGCATTATCCACAAGTCTGCTCTTCTGTCACTACAGTATTTATGAAGTAAAGAATCCCTAGTATATCTAATGTATGCCAAATGTACTCAGTTCACAGAAAAATATTAAATGAAGTTACAACATATCTTTTTCTATCTTTAACTGTTCACTACTACTGCAATTTCTTCTTGTGCTGTTGATACACCAATTCATATGCGCAATTTGTGTACCACAATCTTAATTCTCTATACAAGAAATTTATATTTTATAAAGATCAAAATACTTTCAATACAGAAGTTGTTTCAATAAATCCTGCTTTATTACGAATAACGCATTTAAATTCACCACCATCTCTTTGGTTAACATTTGTTATAATCAAATTAAAGTGCCCTGGTGCTTTCTCTTGTATTATGTACCTGCTTGTTTTAATTGGTATACCATCTTTATACCACTCTGCTGTGGGTTGTGGTTTTCCATTAACTAAACATTGAAGCAACACTGGAGTTCCCAAAGCTGCAGTCACATTTTCCAACGGAATTACACACTTTGGGGGACTTTCAGTAATTTGAAACTGAAAACTGCAAGAGTCTGATGTTTTAGCCTTGAATTCTACCTGATCATCTTTGGCTGGCTCTGCAAAAACATCTAAGTTAATACTGACATATTTCTCTCCTTGCTCACTTATCCCATTGTTAGCCATTGCAATAAGTCTGACAGCTTTCTGTGACTCATCAGGATCTTGATCAAACTCAAATTCAAGCTCTATTTCTGAAGCTTGCTCACCTTCTACTAATGAATTTCCAACAACTAAATCAAATTTCTGTGGCTGCAGTTTAGCACTTCCAAGGGACACTGCAGTCAACTCTCTTCCTCTTGCCTTTCCTGTAAACATTTGTGGACTTAACACAAGTAGTGTGGCTCTACAAATTGTTTCACCTACAACATTTATAGCTCTGCAAGCATATATCCCACTATCACGACTGTTTACTTTCAGTATTTTCAGGAAATGGTTGTCGCCTTCAGAAAAATAAACATATCTCTTGCTATCAAGAGGGATTTTTCGGTCTCCTTTAAACCATGACACTGTTGGTGAAGGAATTCCCATCAAAGAACACTCAAACATTATATTGCAATTTTCAGGGGTCTCCACATCACAGATTGGATTTATAAAACGTGGAGGCATTTCTGTAACCTCAAAAGCTATTTTTAAATCATCATTTTCCTGTGATATAAAATCTACAGTGTTCTCCTCATACATACTTGGTAGTACATCTAAGGAGATAATCATACCTTTATTATCAGCTGTGTACTCAGGGATGGTTACAATTTTAACCTGTCTTTCAAATTCCTTTACTTCATTCTCATCCAGCTCTACCTCTAGTAGGATCTCCTGAGGAGAAGGGGACCTCGATGAGTCATTATCCTCTACATCAAACTGTATAACATGTTGATGAGTAACAGTAGGAGGAGCTGGCATGAACTTGGCTTCCTGAGATGCAACCATTACAAGAGCAACACTTTTTGCTTCACCCACATAATTAATAGCCTCACAGATGTACTCTCCTTGATCAGCTTTAGTTATATTTTTAATTTCTAAAGTTATATTGTCCCCATCTCTCTTTATTTTAATCCTTTCATCTGCAACTAGTTGGGTTTTATTTCGAAACCATTTCACATTTGGAGAAGGCAGCCCAAAAACCTCAGCAAGAAATATTAACACCTCGCCTTCAAAAACTCTTTTTTTAGTAAGTGGTTTCAGGAATGCTGGAGGAATTCCCTGGACTTTTTCCTGAAGAGTTCCCAGACCAAGAGAACTTTGTCCCTCAGGAATGATACTACCTTCATCCAAACTAAAGGTGAGAGGAGTTGTTTCAATGCCTTCATCCTCAGGGGATCTTAGAAATTTTGCTGCGGAAAGGAATCTTTCACCAGAGTCAGTACTTTTAAGGTCAACTGGAGAAACTGGATATTCCTGAGGAGTAGTAAAGCCCCATGAAGTATCGGATGGAGTCTGGAAAGATTCAGGCGATTTTGGAAATTGAGCATTCTCTGTTGAGGACACTGGAGTATAGTATTGTTCAATATCTGCCATTTCATCACTGAATGTACTGCCTATTTCAAAAGACATTTCAGATTCTGGAGACAATGGTCTCCCGCTTTCAGATGATGGATTATAATAGTCATATACAGCACTGAATGTAACCTCTTCTACTTCAAGCGAGGGCATACTAGCACCAGAAGGGTCTAATCTCTTTCCTGCCACTGCTACTGCTTTAGAAACTGGTTTCTGTTGTGGACCTTCTGATACAAGATAATCGGTTAATGAAAACGTTTGACTTCTTGCAACTATTTCAGAAGCTGGACTTGATACCCCTGACATCAAAATTTTACTCTTTATCTCAAAGTCTTCACATTTTTGTCCTTTCTGTCCTTCAATATCTAGTATAGATCTGTCTGTGGGCTCAGGTTTATTATCTTTCAGTTTATCGTTACCAATAAAGGAAACAGGGTATTCACCTGTAGGATCAGATTCTCCCTCATATGCTTGTGCCACTGGGCTTGCAAACGATAAGCTTTGCTTTGGTTTTACTATAACATCAGGTGATGCTGACTTGACAATCAGTTCTGAAGACTGCTCAGAGATCTTGTCTTGGGCTGTCTCAGGATGATCAAGACTAGTGGTAAATTTTACAAATGCTCCCTTAATACCTTTCCCAATTTTTTCTTCTGCTGCACATTTCGCAATTACGTTATCCTCCCTTTGTTGTGTATTTTTAAGTGAGATAGGTACTAATGCCTCAGGTCTAACAAGCTTGGGTGAGTGCTGAACCTCTTTCACACATGACAGCGAAACAAAATGACAGCCATCAGTAGGAGTCTCCACGATATCCCTTGTGTCCTTTTCTAGTTGCGCAATGTTTTCACAAGGTTTTTTCACATTTTGTAACGATCCTAAGTCAGAATGCTCAGGATTAATTACGACTTTGGGAATATTCTCCTCGGGGAAATATGAATCAAACAATTCACTTCTTGGAGATAAAACAGATAATTCTGGCAAAGCAGATGACTCAAATGCCTGCTTTATTTCTGAGACTCTAACAGTTGCACCTGAAGACTGCAATCCACAACCAGTTATGGCAGGAATAGTTCTGGAAAGAACCTTTGTTTGTGCTTGAACTGCTGCCTCTTCATCAGCATAACCCTTATATGTGTGATCTGTTTTCTGCAATGGAGTCATATCCTTAACTGAAATTAAATTACTTTCAGGTGATTCAGGGGGCCAATCTCCTAATTCTTTATCTTCAGTTAGTTTTGTGGTTCCCTTTGTTATTTCATGTACTTCAGGAGATAAGTCATAAATATTACACTGAGAACTCAGTTCTGGTGAATTGATTGGTGAAATGGTACTTTCCACAGAAGTGTCAAATGACACATCAGATATGCTTTCAATCTGTCCCAACTTATTCTTGGCAACTAATTTATACGTCCCTACATCTAAGTATGAGAAGTCATTAATGTATAGTCTGTATAATTTGTCTTGAGATTCAAATCTGTATTTTGTGAGGGCAGTGTTTAAACATACATCATCATGAAACCATGTTATTGTAGGGCATGGATCTCCTGTTAGAATGCATTCTAGTATGGCTGTCTGACCCTCTGGACAGCTAATATTCTCTAGTTCTCTGATTACCTGAGGGGCATCCGCAGAAACATCAAAGGAAAATGTAAATTTGTGTTTTGTGCTTTGTAAAGCCCTATCACTGGTTGAGTTACCTGGGCATTTTTCAGTGGGTACAAATGATTCTCTGATATCCTCATTAAATTCAGGGAGTGGTGTTGGTGCAGTAATCCTAATCTCCACAGGGGAAGAATGAAGAGATGATTCTAAGGTGCCTGGTCTATGAAAAACAGTTTGTGGAACCTGCAACATGGACTTCTCTAACTTTGATTCTGTGTATGTTTCAAGTTCCTCTTCAATCATTCTTTCAAGACTATCTTTATCCATCTCGGATGTTACTTTAATATCCTTTGAATATTCTGGATCTTTTTTGGACTGCTCACTATCAATTATTATGAGCGCAGCCGAGCTTATTGCTTTTCCATACTTATTAGATACAATGCACGAGAAAATGCCCTGATGGTATATAGTAGGATAGTAAATACTTAGCTTTGATTCAGTTGCTTTGGTGCGTATATCGTAATCTGAATCTTGTAGAAGAGGACAGTTATCTTTGTACCAAGTTACATTAAGCTGTGGGTCTCCCTTAAAGTGACATACAAATTCACTCATCTGACCTTTCTTCACTTCCAAAGTAATCAATTGCTTTACAAACACTGGGGCATACTTTTTAGATGACAGATTAACTTGTTCATGAGACATTTCAGAAGCTCCTCCCTTTAAATTTGAAATGCCCTTATCATCAGTTAAATCACACTCCAAAAGAGAAGCACCTTTATAAATCAATTTACTATGATTCCACTCTCCAGTGTGGTCTGTCACAGTTTGATCTTCTTGCAATAAACATTCATTCTTTCTTTTATTAATACTTTCTTGAGATACTGAAAAGGCATATTTGGCATCTCTAGGTAGGATGCTTTCTTTTACTTCTGAACAAACAAAAGGTGATTTTTGCCATTTTTCCTCATCAGCAAAATCCCCTGTTTTCTTAGTTTTACATTGGAAATGTTCTGTTACAATCCAATCAGATTCAAGTTCAACAGCTTCTTCCTGTTCTACCAGAAAGTCTTGTTGCCACTTCATCATTCGTTGAGATTGAGCTTCTTCTTCGTTTACAAAAAACACATTCTCTTTTTTTGCATTTTCACACAACATGGTTTCATTACCAATTACCTGTTGAGAATATTCTACTTCATGGCCCTCAGGAAAATGCTCAAAAACTACTTTTTCTTTTTCAACTTGTTCAAATACTTCTTGATGTGGTTTTATAGGTTTAATGCTGTTTTTGGACTCTTTATTTTCATTCAGCTGAGGTGTATATTCTGCACCAACCCAATCAGAGTGAAGTTCAACAGCATCTTCCTGTTCAATCATAACATCTTGTTGCCATTTCATAATTCGTTCAGTAAGAGCTTCTTCTTCACTAACAAAGTGTGTGCTTTCAATTTCCCTTTCACAAAGGTTCTCTCGTGACAAATGATGTTCATAAACACCCTGTCTTGATGGCATCTCTTTCACAACTTTTGTTGTCTTGGACCTTGAGGATCTTCTAATTGAGGGCTCACAGATTTCTGCACCTGATTCTTTATCTGTTGCCTTCTTTGAAATATGCCCATCAGACTTCAAATATAGTGAATCTTTCTCTTCTGTCCATTCAGGCTCCAAACCTACAGCTTCTTGTTCAAACTGTATGCCCTGCTGCCATTTCCGTTTGTGTAAAGTTAAATATTTATCTCCTCTTCCCGATATTTCACTTTTAAAGTTTCTCTCATAAATGTTTTCCCCTGAAATGGCTTTATACTCAAACGTTCCCCTACTTTTGATATTCTCTTCTTCATCCATAAAGCCTTCTTTTATTGACTTAGACCCTTGGACTTCCTTAACTACAATTTCCTCATTCTGTCTTTCTAATTCTCTAGCATTACCCATTACAGTTGTAATAGACAGTTGGGGTTTCTTAATCTCAGATAAAGCCAATTCGTTATCACACTCCAGATGAAAATGTTCTTCAGTCTTAATATGCACATTTTCATGAGAAACCACATGATCATCATCTGCTAGGTATTCATGTCCCATCTTAATTTCTTGCTCATTGCTTTTGACAGCTCCATGGTGTACTTCTTGTAGGGCAAATGTTTGTCCATCATCCTTCACTTTGATATCCTCAGTTAAAAGTTCTCCCTTCATCATTTGTATGACTCGAGATCTGGACTGTGGTTCAAATGTATGTCTCACCCGTGGTGTTTCCAGCTCTCCACTCTGTTTCATTTGAGCTGAAGTCCTTGTAAGGCTATGTTCACCATAATCACCTGGTCTGATCATTTGTGGAGTTTCAGACAATAAGCCTCCCTTAACTTTTAAGCGTTCAACATATTCTGCATAGCTGGACTCACTTGCAACAGATTCTAAGTCAAATTCTGATGATGACATTGTGGAGATGGAGAGACGCTTTTTCCTTTTCACAGCTTTTTGCAGTATACTAAGCTTGGTTTTTACCTCTCCATGGAGACTTTCTGTGTCACTAAACCGGTCACTGAACCTGTCGCTGAACCTATCACTAAATCTATCACTGTATCTGTCACGACCAGTAAATCTATCACAGTATATGTCACTGAATCGATCATTAAATCGGTCATATTTTTCAAACATGGGAGCAGGAGAACGTGCTCGCTCAGATGCAGTTTCAAGTGTTGCTTTGTCTAGAGTTCTAGAGGAAGATGATGTTCTGAAATAAACAGTACGCATTAATGTATTCCTAGATTGAGTTCGCCCTCTGAAAGCCTTTGACTTTTTATCAAAAGGAGAGCCAACACACCTAAGGTCAACCCTGAACTTCATCTCTTTCCTTTGCTCAACCAATGATTCAGTGCTTTCATGAGTACTTGCTGACCGTCTCAAGAAACTTAAAAAATTGGCATCTTGCTCTTCCCTTAATGATACAAGAAGTGAGGCTGTTGACTCTGCAGATCCCTCTGTGTTAATAGCCATTACTCTGTAGCTGCCCGAATCTTTTTCTTTAATGCTGTCAATAACTAAACTGGAAGTATACACATGCATATTGTATTCATTATGTACCCTACGGCGAAACTCTTTCTGAATTGGTCTATTATTGTGAAACCACAGAACCGTTGGGGACGGCCAAGCTACTAATTCACAGCTAAATATAGCAGGATCCCCTTCTAAAACAGACTGGAATTTAATCTTTTTAGTGAAAGATGGCTTAATAGTTTCAGTGGATAAATTTACGGATGATGTTTGACTCAAGCAATAATCAGCAGAATTAAGACTGTAGTATAAGGAGTCATCTGTGCCTGATAAGGTTCCTTGTAGTTGTCTTCTTGTATTCACATTTTCAACCACCCCTTCATTTAAAAATAACTCTGTAAAATAAAAAGAAAAATTACTCAATAAATTGTTTGTTCAGAAAAAAGAAAATAAAAACATTTAAAATGGAAAATTAATAAAATATTAAACACATGCAACAAGTTTCAAAGCCATGAAAAAAACAGTGTCACTCACCATATTTGTTCGAATAAACGCAAGACTTGATTCTTTTTTTAAGATTCTGACACGAAAATTGCTTGATGTTTTTGTTCCTTCTTCAAACCGTGGATATTTCTTCAAAGAGTAAGTTTCTTAGAGAGCATTAATCTTCCCAAAATAAACTGATGCGTTTCGAACACAAAATTTTCCTCTGTGATTCAGGGTATGCTAAAAATATTCCTTACCTGACTTGCAGAAAGATGAATAAACGCCCTTTCTAATCCATTGAATGGGAGTAAGTTGTTCAGACATTTGAAAGACATTTCTTGCCAATGAAGAATAAAATGAATATAACTGAATGAACTGTAGAAATGTATGAGAAGGCGTTTATTCGAACTAATATAGTTTATCATGTTATTTAAAAAAGCAAACAACATTAATCACATACCACTATCTGCAAGCCAGTCTAAGAAATATTTGCAGGGAAAAGAAATTTTAAATGCAAAAAAATAAAAAATAAAAATAAAAGGTGCGGCTGTTTGTATATCTTTTAAAGAGAATTTCCTGTAGTCTGGAAACTTTAAAAGATACAGCAACATTTTTTCTTCAAATAATGACCTCCACGCTTTAAGATAAGAATAGACCGATGCAACCAACAGATTGCACTTTTTCAAGAAATTTGAATGCAATTCTTATTAGTGTTCTGTACATAAATAGATATTGAACAAGGCCAAAGATTTTTTAAAAAGAAAGGCAGACAACACTTTACAATTGCTTGCATGCTGTATGCCAATAATAAAGGCAAAATGAGTCATTTGTCACACACACACACATATATATATATATATATACTAGCTCTGCCCATTTAATCATGTAAAAATTATGAGGATTAATCCTACCTTTGATTTCCTCTTCAATTTTGACTTCAATCTCTTCTTTCACTTTTGTCACTAAAAAGAATCAGGCAATGTTCTTAAATTAAATATTCAAATTACATGATTTGCTTACAACATGAAAATAATCTGATGCTTGCTTTTCCATTTGAAAACTCTTTCTTTGCAACAGAAATACAACACAAAAAATCAAGTCCTCTTTTAAATAATATTCCATAAACCAGAATTATAAAATGGGATTTTATAAGAATGCACGAGGGGTTTCAAAGACATTAAGTAGACGGTGAATCTTATTTAAATAATGGTATCTGACTCTTCTGATTTTTTTAGAAGACCCCAGTCAAGGTTTGTTCCTCTGTAAAGACCTGTGTTTGTGTGTGTGTGTGTGCGTGCGTGTGTTTGTGTGTGTGTGTGTGTGTGCGTGTGTTACATTTTGTTTCACAAAGTTAGGAAAGCATTGTTTAAGGTTTAAAGACAGGTATTGGATTGGCACTCTGTGTTGGCCGATACCCAAAGCCCAGGTATTGGTATTCGTATCAGGACAGTAAAAGTGCAATCAGTGCATTCCTAAAAAAAAGTACAGAAATAGTGAAAACAAAACCAACAAAATCGGATGAGAATTGCGGCACTGTGAGGGTGCTCTGAAGGGATTCCTTGACTGGAATTATTTTCAACATGTTTGTGCTTTCAGTGTCTACAATTAACACAAGCCCCTAACTATGACCTCTGCAGTGCTAAGATGTACGAGTGATACACTTCAAAGTCTCGTGATTTAAATTAACAAATTACAAAATCAACAAAATTTACAAGGAAGGAATTTAAAAACATTTAAAAAGTACCAGGCAACAAAATAAAAGGAACCAAAAAGAAGAGATTCAATTAAGAGAAGATTAATATACCACATGCAAATTATTTTAGAAAAAAAACACAAACTTTACCTTCATTGGTTATATAAAGGGTAGCACTGCAAACTGTCTCTCCAGCATGATTGGTTGCTTTGCAAATATATTGCCCAGCATGCTCAAGAAAGGCATCAACTATAATTAGTGTGCCAATGTTTGTCATTTCATCAAAATGAAAGACAATATTTTTAGTTGGTTTTATTAGTTGCTGATTGTGGAACCAGCTGATATCTGGTGCTGGTATTCCGCATACACAAGCATGGAATCTGGCAACTTCCCCATGATGTACTACGCAGTTTACTATGGGCTGAATGAATGTGGGTTTTTGAACAAAAGGCTCCATTTTTACACAAGTTGATGCATGCCTCTCAGACTTGGCTGTACTGTCCTCAGTTTTGTTTTGCCCTGGAAGGAAGTATGTCACTGTTCAAATATAACCTTTTGCTTCATTGCAGTATCATAAATACATTTTCATACTTTGTTTGTGTGTGTTTTCAGATATGCTTGTTCAAAATTCAGAAGAATTGAATGGAATTTCAAAAGACTCATACAATACATGCTATTATGCAATCATAAGCAAGACAAGTGCATCACCAAAAAAAACTTTTATCACATCTGCTAATCGAAACTGCAGCACGATCAGTACAGAGTTTGTCATGCTTTTAAGCAATTAAAAACTCACCATCAACAGACAAGACTGCAGAGCATGATACCATTCCAGCTGGGTTTCTTGCCACACAAGTGTACTCTCCCTTATCCTCAAGGAAAACTCGAGTAATCTCCAATTGACACTTATCATCAAACTGAGACATTCTGAAGATGTCAGATTGTGTGATCTCCTTGTCTTTGCAGTACCATATAATCTGTAATTCTAAAGAGAAATCAAAGAGCTTTACATGCTAGGCTACACACAGTAGCTACAGTATCCAATAATCATAATTCCTCTACTGAAAAGCTAGCAAACTGAAACAAAGCGAAGTACCTTCTCCAGTGACACGACACTGAAAATGAGCAGACTCTCCTTCATTGGCAGTGGTGTTGGAAATTGGAGAAATGGTAACAGGGGGGGACAGTGGAGCTCCAGTATCAGGGGAAATCACTTCAGGAACTAAAAGAAGAGATAGGTTTCATTACTAGTCACATAAATACAAACACAAAATCATATAATTAATTTGGCACAAATATCAAACATAAATGATTTTTTAAAATTCATCCAAGCAATGGAAACTCCTACCTTCTACATTTAGAATAGCTGTGCTGGTAGCCTCTCCACACTCATTTTTGGCCTCACAATTGTAAACAGCTGCATCCTCTGGGAAGGCCTCAATGAGGAGGAGTGTGTACTCATTGCCTTCTTGCAAGAATTTGCACTTGAATCCAGAAGACAGGACCTGAGAGTTCTTGTACCAAAACACCTGTGGCTGAGGGTTGCCTGTCACCACCACGGAGAAACGGGCAGGCTTTCCGGCTTCAACAGACAGAGGCTCCATATGCTGAATAATCTGTGGAGGCTCAGGAACTGAATCAAAGAGAATATATTCATATATTAATGGAATATTGTTTCAGCCCAGAAAGGCAGACAAATAGTCAAAGAGTCACATGTAAGGACAACCAAAATTTTACTATAATCTTAAAAATTGAATATTTAATATGAATGAATCATATAATGGATAAACCACCACTAAGGTGTGCAGTTTTACAAAAAAAATCAACGACAACTTGATGTAATGCGCTAAATAACTTTAATTAATTAATAATTATTTCTGTATAACCATACACCTCAAAGTATTTTATCCCACACACGACAGCTAATAATAATAATAATAATAATAATAATAGAAAGATAATAACTGAATAAATTAGTCAGTTCATTTTTTTCATAGGAACATTACTTTAATTTGCATTTAATAATGTTCCAGTGTGCTCTTACAAATATAGTCCCTATAACGACATAAAACCTGGTCAAACCGCTCACTGGAAGTCCCATTACCCTTGTGTACATACTTCAGGTGTGTTTAATGTAAAAAGAGCAGTTTCCAGCTCACTGGAGGACCAGCGCTTGAAAAAAGAAAATTATTTTATGAAGATGTAAAAAGTTCAGTATGTTTAAAAACTGTTCTCAGTATTCAGGGAAGAGGTATTCAGTAAAAGTTTGCACAGTCATGCTTATTTGTAGCTTGATTTATACACGCGCACATACTCGCACACGCGCACACACACACACACACACACACAGACATGGGCAAATTTGTTGGTACCCTTGCAGCTCATTGAAACAATGCTTCATTTCTCTTGAAAAGTGATTCAACTAAAAGCAACTGTTTAATGTATACCTGCATGACTTTAGCACTTCATTGAGTAAACCAATAAAATTGTGAAAGAAATTATTTGTTGTTTATATTACAAAAATAAATATGGACAGATTTGTTGGTACCCCTTGCCTTATAGTCATGTTTCAAACTAAGTGTTTAACCTTAATTAGTATAACAGATGCTTTCAAGCTTTCCATTAGCCTTTCAGCCTATTTAAAAGGAAAGAACATGCTACAGTGATGTTAGGTATCATTATGTGCACCACACTGAACATGGACCAGAGAAAGTAAAGGAGAGAGCTGTCTGAGGAACTCAGAAATAAGATTATAGATAACCATGTTAAAGGTAAAGGCTATAAGACCATCTCCAAGCAGTTTCATGTTCCTGTGACCACAGCTGCCAATATTATTAAAAAGGTCAAGGTTCATGGGACTGTAGCCAACCTCCCAGGACATGGACACAAGAGGAATGTAACCCCAAGTTGTTCAGAATGATGCAGATGGTAAAAATACAAAAAACCAAGGAAATCATCCAAAACCATTCAAGCTGAGCTCCAAGGCCAAGGTGTCACTTTCTGATTGCACTATCCATTATATTTTGAACAATAATGGGCTCCATGGAAGAAGACACAGAAGGGCTCCACTATTGACAAAAAACGTAAAAATCCCAAAGTGGAATTCATTTAAATGCAGGTCCCCAAAGCTTCTGGGACAACGTCCTTTGAACTGATTGGAAAAAACATCAGATCTACCGTATTTTTACGCATATAACGCGCACACGCGTATAGCACGCGGGAACAAAGGAATTATGTAAAAAAAAATTCTGCATAGCGCGCCCATGCGTATACCGCGCATGCTGCCCATTGA
>JABFEB020000035.1:8805600-8818809 GCA_019775895.2 Stomatorhinus ivindoensis
CCCCCCCCCCCCCCCCATCTACCATAAATTATGAAAATGCCATTATTTTTGTTGCCATCTGCCTGTATCTCAGACAACAGCCCCAACCAGCATCCACTTTAGCGAGTGAATGGAAAGATCCCAAAGGGCCACCACTCAGTGCCGTACGATTGTAACAATAGCGCTCAGCTCTGAGCATGACTCACGGTGCATTGTTTATTCACTGAGCTGCTATGGGCTCCTCTGCTGCAGGGTCTGTGCAGACATAGCCTGACCGCCCACCACGAACCCACATCAGACTGATACAACTTAAAACCAAAAACAGGGTGCATTAAGCTCTTTATTTAGGATTCTAACGCATTGGTCTTGGATTGCACCACAGCGGGTGCCAGCAACATGGTGTCCGCACTGACTGCTCAGGAATTGCACTGCACTTTGCAATCTGAAAATTAAAATACGAGGCCATGCTGCCCAGAGTCATTAACGAAACCGCAAAATATCACTGACTGCTCACCAGGGAAATAGCTTAGGGATGCGAGCCACACTGGGCATCTGAGGCCTAACTATATATCATTGTCTTGTATTTAGACAAACCAGAAATGCATCAAGAAGACAATAAAATATCACTCGCAAGCCTATCCATCAGAGAGCAGCTCAAATTCAATTATAACAGGCTGGCGCATTTTTGCAAACAGAATGGTTTCCCCCAAATTTTTAAATAAGATGTCAGAAAGTCTTAAAGAGATGGAAGTATGAAATGGGACAGAATGATTTAAAAAATGTACATGTAAAATCTGAATACATGCCTCAAATCCAAGCCTGTCCTTCTCTTTCCAGAAACAGAAGTGGGTGACCTTCTTGTCCCAGAATTCATCAGGCTTCACTACACACACCAAGGAGACCTCTGCTGGTATGACATTCTAGACACAAACACCATCAATAAGCAAATATAATGCAAAGGGTGCGCACACTATGAAACATCAGTATACAATTACAAACATTACATTTTAAATAAACCACCAGAAATAGAAATGAATGCTAAATTCCCCACATAACACGGAGAAAAGTAATCGCACAAACATTTCTGCTCAATGTAAATACATATTTTCACAGATATGTGATTTTCATGTACACTATGAGCCTTTTTTGTAGATGTATGTGCATCATCTTGCTTATATACATAAATATTTGTGTTTTTATTTAGGGCTGTGCTTTGATGTGTACATACCACCAGTATTCTTCCCAGTTCATAGAATGACTTATGATGCAGATTAAAAAATAAAGGGCAGCTAGGAGAACCATATTCCCTGTTGACTCAGGAAATCTGCATTTCAAACACACATACATTTTTATACAAGCACTTTACCCCTTTTTGCTACTTTGGCGTCCAACAAAAAAAAGGCAAAAATATCTGCTAAGAAATCTTTGCTGGCAAAATGAGGACAGGGCGTAGCAGTCAGCCTACTGAAAGGTCTAACTGTGTTAATGGGCCTGAAGGAGAGGTCACTGATTGTAGTTCAGGCTTTTGGTCACAGGACAATATATAAAGGAAATAAAACATCATAAAACAGCATAAATGTATTTTATCAGATTCACAAGAGTGAAGATAACCATATTTGGTTATTGTATATTTGCAGATGGGCCATATGGCAATAAATGCCACCTGATCTCTGGGATACTTGTTTTCATTTGTCTTGTTAAAAATGTATTGTAAAATGACTCATTTTAAGTCATAAAATACCAAAATATTACTACCGCAGAAAATGATTTTTAAAGGGATTATTCACATTGGTCTCCATTGTGCAGGTCCTCCTAAATAAATCACACATATAGGATTTAAGATTATTTAGCATAATTTGCAAATGGGACAGTCTCTAATCTTCCATTCAAATTCAGACCAACCTCGAGTAAAAAAAGTATGCTACTTGTGTCGTACAGCCCACAGATTTATTACCCCATGGTACATGTACATGCCATTGTATTTTTCCTTATTTTTTAATATATACTGTGCTGCATTCAGCTATCACAGTGAATATTCATAACTGTGGTGATTAATTAGTGCAACCACGGCACCAGATAAAAATGAAGCCAGCATGTATATAACTGGCCACTGGGGAAAACTCCACTGGGGGCACAATGAAACGCATCCTGCCAATTAGAACGCGGCCGGAGGCACAAGGGAGAAAGACGACGCGAATTAATGCATTCCTTTGTTCCTACCTGCAACATCAGGACAACCGTCTTCACAATATTCCACTGCGACTTCCTCCCATCCACAATGACAGTGAATCCTCTCGCTTTGCATTTCTCACTAGAGGTGGGGGAGGGGCGGGGAGGGGTCGCAAACTCAGAAATTAGAACTGCTTAATCCCAGTGAAACAGGATTTGTTGCTCATATTTATATGCTTGTGAGCTGACGGCAGAGATCGTGAGTTTTGTCATACTATACAAGCTTGTTGAGAGGAACGGGATAATCTTCCCAATGGCCACACATTTATCTTTTCTCAATGAGTCCTCCCCGAAAGTAAAAGCCTAGGGATTTGTTGGAATTTTGATGACACCTATGAACGCTTCCACACCCAGGGGTGTGATGCTATGCTAGGCTCATTAGCTAGCTGAAAGTCCCCCAACCCCACATAGGAACTAATATGCTAAATGTCAGATCGAGCAAACTGGGTCCATTCTAATAACCCTGATGTGTGACCTCTAAAGCTGAAGAGATAATATTAGGAGGTGCAGGATGAGTACTGTGTTCAGACAAGGGCAAAGAAATCACTGCAGGTGTCTGATGGCGGCAGGGAATAAGGGCGTCCATGAAGGACATCGCCTGTTCATATTCATCACTAGCATTCACTATCACTAATGGCGCTTTTCCACTGCCACCGGGACCTGAGCCGTACGTGACCGCACCACAAACTGGCACTAACCAGCACCACCAGTAAGTCAGAAGTAAATACTATCATTTCAGTTTGACATAAGCTCATGAAATCCATAGAGGCTTAGGGAGATGCTGGAAACCCAATGCATAACGAAAGCTTAGGCATGTTACGTATATAATCACTTATCCCTTATAGGGTCAGTATGAGTCTGGAGACTATCCCAGGAGACACGAGGCTGAGAATTCCCTGCCTGGGGAGGACAGTCCGTCACACAGCACACAACCATCACACATTAAGAGTAATACCCAGGTAACAATGAACCTCACCATTTTTGGATACTGGAGTACCCAGTGGAAACACAGACAAATCTCAGGGAAAGCACTGAGGGAGAACTGCAGACACACTTGCAGCCAGGGCAGGAATCAATCACTGAATACCAGTGATGGGAGGCCACAATGCTAGCTAGTGAGCCAGTGTGATGCCCGCATACATGTTTAGGTGTGAAGACACCAAGGATTTTTGGAGTGGGCTGCGAGATCTCAGTCACATTTTCTGTCAGTCACCTCGGGATGCTAAGCAGGTAGTCGAGGGTAGAGCTGAGCTCCTCCATGCTGGTTTGCTCCGAGCACAGCGGGATGGTCAGGATCAGGCCGCTGCGTCTGTCCTTGCCTCCTGAGACCCAGCGTGGCGCCAACAGTCGCATAAAGGAACATGGGAGAGAAATGACAAAACAGGCGCCAACGTTGAAGCAGCGGAATACAATAGGGAAAAAAAATCCATACAGGGCATTGGCAAATCTAGGTCAACATCAAAAGTCCGAAGTCCGAAGTCAAGAGTATGATCTTAAACAGAAAATCAGGGCACAGCAAACAGCACAGCAATGTTTTCTCGGACCTGCAAGAGGCTCGGGAAGGTTAGTTTGAAATATTACTACATCATCCATTAGTAATTGATGGTGAGGGCCATGCATGAATGTTAACAGCTATCAATCCCAAAACAGCCGAACTAGGTTTTAAATAATATGTTCCAGAATTGCATTTGTTAATACAAATAGGCTTTTATGAGAAAAGAGCACTTTTATGGCTCACTGTTTACCATCTCTACAATAAGAAATAAAAACATGGTTTCATTTAATGCTTATATTTGAGTCACTTGTTGTTGTACTCAACAATAAATGTTTGTGCATAACTATGAAACATCCCCATAAATTGGCACTGAGGTCTCTTGCTATATACAAACCAATTTTAACCGAAAACCAAACATAATGATTTTTGTTGTTATCAATTCTTTTCAGGACTAATGAAAAGTAATACTTCAGACACTCCACCCTGCTACCCTATTTTTGCCAATAGCATAGTAATATAAATGTTATGCAACTTCAGGCCATAAAACATTAAACATATTACACATGAAAACAAAACTAAACCTAAACATCCACATATGTGGAAATGCAATGAATTGGTCACTTAAACAGGGAATAAAAGATAAGCATCCCAAAAAAATCATTAACAAGTCAGCAGATATATAGTGATAGCTTTGAATTGAAGCCATCACTGAAAACATACAGATTATCATAAACAAACAAAAAAGAGTTACATGCCATTAAACAACCAATGTTACTAATGAGAAAGGAAGTAAGTGACCTTCAATAGAGATGCAGAGGCAGGATCATCAAGATTGTTCCAAAACAGTGTGTTAAAATAACATACTTGTCTTTTAAGTATGCAATTCATTTTAACAGGAAAATTACACTGACAATTCGATCTGCAATGGAGTACTAACCAGAAACCACTTCAAGTGCCAAGCAATTCATTTTCTACTTTAAAAAGCCAAAATGCTACCTAACCTGACTAAGATTGCATAACAGTAGAACACTTTAACACCAAGCTGTGACAGATCATACAAACGCCAAATGCAATAAAATTAACATAATTAAATGAAATAACTAGCTGTAGTTAAGTTTTACCGATTACAATGTCAAAATGCACTTTTAGTCTCAGAGTTGAACATTAATACGTCTATTTAATTCAAGCTGATTATAATTTCATTCCAGAGTTAAATTATCAGAAATATTAAGAAGCTGATGCATGAACTCGTCATTATTCTCACCTGGCAGGTTTTTAGTGGCTTTGAGGATTAAAAATCCTAATTATGAATTATGTACTGTGGTCAAAAATATACTCCACAACTTAAGTAAGCTATCATACATTCTACTGATTCTAGTACTCTGAACATAATTAAAATATCCATAAATACAAGAAAAATTACCTGATTCTAAGTACCTTTATCGTGTAAATCAGAACTTTAGCAAGTTACCACTGTTAATTTAATTTTCCATATTTTTATTATGTAAGGACCACACAAATTCATTAGAAAGCCACATTTCCGCAGCTTTTTTTTTTATTATTATTTTTTAATAAAGGGGAATGTTTATAGAAAATGATTATTAAACAAATACCTTGGTTGTTTGACATAAATTATGAGCATAGATGTACACGTTAATTATCTCTCAGCTAATACTCCTTAACAATAGATCCCATCCACTTTAATGTTAATCTTTTTCTAAAAAAATACTCTTGAAAGTAGACTTGAAGGATAGCGTAAATAAGGCAATACCTCTAATAAAATCCACTGATTAGCATTGTTGTCATTTAAACACCAAAATACAAGATATGCTTGTTACCTGACAAAAATGCCAGTCTTTTCTTCAGGATAGGAAGAATAGCTGCAGCTTCCATATTTTAAGTTTCAAATTCCAACCTAGAGAAAACAGAGTAAAAATAAAAAAAAACATATATGAACAATATTTCTGTCAGGTGATATTTTTACTTTTAAAAAAAGTGTCACCTTCCAAAGTGATAGTATCACTATTCCTATTACTATGAAAAAAAACACAAACCAGATTAAATAAATAGCTTACAAATGGCAATGCATACAGAATGACAAACACATATGTCCCTGAAAACACTGCTATAAGACACTCCAATATTGTCTATGCAGCAGTACTCAAAGTTGTGATAAAAAGGCTGTGAAGCCTTTTAATTACATGGATTTCTGTTTGAATGTCTCTTAATAGACAGTCAATTAATAGGCAACATGAAGAATATTTAATACTGTCAAATATTCACAAGTGGTTTGCACAATCAAAGCATTGATGAAAAAAGCAAGTCAGCTTCAGCTGTAATGCTGAACTGATCCCTTCACACTGCTGCCATGTTTCTTCTTGCATACATACAAATACACTGCACTATGCATATAAACCCTTGTGTCCACCGTCTGTATTGTAAAAACCATCCCCTTCAATGTGTTTCATCATGGTACTGGGTCCACTGTATATGGATGATATGACAAAGGCAATTTGGCCTGACCCTTGAATAGGGGAGCACTGGGGTCAGGTATCCTAATACGTGGGCCAGAGCTTCATCAATAATTTTTATATATTATGTAAAGCTGGTAAGTACAATAAAGGCCAATAAAAACCAACGAAGAAGAGTGGATGAAGCTTATAACCCTGGGAAAGGTAACAAAACGATTTCTAAAGGCTCTGGCCTCCTTCAGTCTGCTGTCAGGCCGATAGTTCAGAGATGGAAGAAATTCAGCACCACTGCTTCTCTCTCAACAAGTAGGTGTCCTGAAGAAGAGAAGTGTTCATCCAAAATAAGTTTTCTGAAGACTACCTGAACGTTCCACAGTACTAATGGAACAATGGTCCATAAGAGACAAAAGTTGAAATTCTTGATAAATGCACACACAGTTATGCTTGGAGCATAACTGCTTAAAACACCAAACACCAAAAGCACATCCAAACTGTGAAGTAAAGTTTAGGGCAGGGGTCACCAAGGACCAGTTCTAAAAATAACAACTCACCAGCGAGCAAATAAAATAGTTTCATCCTTTTGCTATTCTTCTTTAATAACATTTGCCTTCATATAGATTTGAAAATAATATAAAAAGCATTTAAAACAAATTTATTATGAAGTTTAGATAAGTTTAGGAGGGCGTTTCAAAAAGGTCGCTTGACCTCGGATTCAGGGAGTCAATCATCATATGACCAAATTAAGCTGTATTATGAAATCAGCAGCTACAGAAAGTCTGGTGGTGTTTGACAAAAAGAAGGTTCCACTATTTACTAAACATGAGAGTTTTTTCTCTCACAACTCTAAATACAAGTACAGCATAAGCAGAATTACCTTAATCATACTGTTTCAGCCTAACAGTTTGAACTCAAAAATGAAAATCTGCTTACAAAAAACAGCAATATACTGTAAATCATAAGACGAGAAATTATCATTCATATAATCAAACAGTTGTGGGTTCACATCTCACAAAACTGTCACCTACCTGTACACAAATGTCTGATAGCTAATACACCTTCAGGCTTTTTCTTCACATCCCATGTCCTGAAGAGGCAAGTAAAAATGCATCGCTTGGTTTAAGTTAACAAAATAAGTCTGACTCTGTCGTCACGTAACGCGGCCACTAACCAATAGGAAAAGACTCCATGTAACAGTAACCAAGAAGTAACATTATTCCCGATACCCAGTCAGCAAGGTAGCAAACTGAGACTCAACCCTTAAGGAGAAATGGAAATTATGGAAGAAAACCCAACAGTCACCAATAAAGCAATAGTTTGGATAAGACTAAGAGGGGAACAGCATCATCTATCTAAACTACATCAGTCTGGGATTAAAAGCTCACAAGCCTCTGCACTGCAGCCCAAACACCCTTCAGAAAGTGTACATTTAGCAAAGAATCGAAAAAGCTGGATCCAAGCAGATTTCTTAACACTGACTGGCAAACACAGAGTAGGCAAAAAGAAGACCATTAGGAGATTACAATGCGGCAAGCGTGAATTAGCCAAGCTATACATTCCATTGGCAAATTACAGAGCCCCTCTGAGTTACAGCATACCCTTTCTGCAATAAAGTGTTCTCAGACAGCTCACTAGGCAGAAGGAAAGCACAGCCTACTCCATAACCTCGTGGAAAAAACTCATTAAAATCAGATCACTGTAATGCTTTAAGCATAAAAATCATATACTATATGTTCCTTTAAGGTCCTGAAATGGTTTCTAGCTGGTTTATATTTGAGGACAAAAATAAGTAACATTAGGTATTAATTTCGTTTCAGAGCTAATCTTGATCTGTGTTTACAGATATTGATCACCACAGAAAAAAAATCAGCTCAAGTATCCTGTTTGACATTACAGGGAATGCAGTAACTAGTCAAACTAGTTAATACTGAAACAACCAATCAACAATAAACATAAGCAATGCTTCCCGCAACTGCTTCTTAAAACTGCAATGCAATTTATTTTATCAGATGCCACGCAATATTAAAACAACGCACGTCCTTTACCCTCCTACTGAAAACCACCTTGAAAATATGCAGAATACTCCGGCGATTGCAAAAATCTCCCTCCGAGGCCACTTGTTCTTCACATTAATGTTGCGTTGGTTGATTTCGTTTGGAAATGACCCATTCGATGATTAACTTTGGAGTTCTTACTATGCCCCGAATACTGTTTCCTCCTCGTAAAACAGCACAGCTGCTACCCAAAAACGTACGCTGCCCGAATGTAGCGAGCTAGCTAGGATATACATTAGGGAGACGAGCTTCATAATCTCAGGTTTCCCAGATCTAGGCTCTAACGCACCACCACGAAAATATGTTATACAAATGATCTCTCCGCCATCACCAAAACACTGGGCTTTTCATTCTGTAATACGGCATGTTTTTTTTTTTGCTAAAATGCGCTAAGTTGAATCCATGCTTAGGGCGCAGCTGCCACGAAACAAAAGCCCAAGGAAAGACCCTCCTCCTAGGCCTACTCTTAAGCGGAATTTCAGCAATACGGGCTCTTTATAAAAAGAAAAGAAACTTGCAAAATGCTCCGAAGCGCAACAAAGCATTAACGAAACACTGCTTACTGCTTACCGGTGTTTGTTAGGAAATGGTATTTTACGGCGACCGGTAACAACACGAGGTTTTCTCCCCACACCACAGCACACTGCCAAAGAGAGACCGCCAGCTTCCCCACTGTTACAGACTGCAGACACCGTGACCCATATTCCTGAAAATGGATGTTGCGTTTCCACCGTCTACCGGTCTAACAGCGTCCGATCCGGGATATTTGAGATCCACTTCCACACCTACCTTTAAAAAAACGTACTGGCTTTTCTTAGGGGTAACTTCACTGCTTGCGATGGTTCTGTGAATGGCAGCTTGGCGTGACATTCAGCTTTTTTGCGTCCCAGTTTCACCGATCAGTCTATCCGAGGGACTGCCGTGAGGTCATTTATGATCGCCCTCATTTCGGTGAAATATTATGATACATCCATTCACCTTGGTTGAACGTACGGAGAATTTCACATAATCATATAGGTTTAACGATCACATATGTTTTGCTTCTTAGTGGGTTGGACCTACACAACCGAAGCCACTCCCCATAAGGACAATACTGGCAGAATAGCAATCAGTAATGCGAGCGGCTGTTGAGAAGGCTGGAAGCTCCGAGGGCATACTAAACACTTTGACAATGTGCTGTTACTGGTTAGGCGGCAATCATTGTAAGAAACATTAACGGTCAGAGCATTATCTAGTAATGGTTAATCGGGTGTGCCTCACTATAAAGCAAAAATATTTTAATTAAGCTGAAGACACGTCTTTACTATTATAGTAACAGTTAAACTAACAACCTAAAAGACCATTTTTTCACTGTTTGAAGCTGAAAGAATTTGACCCAGTTTCACTTATAATTTTAAGTCTCCAGGCCTGGTGTGCTGATCCTTTTATCATAAAAAAGAGGAGTCGGCAAAAATATAAAACAATTTTGTGTTTCTCGCATTCAAGCTATTTAGGGCGGAAAACGTTCTTAATTGCAAATTCAGGCTTAGGAGAGCATTTTCAAAACATCTACTTTGGCAGGGCCCCTGCATGGAGAATTAAATTGGAATGATGTTTCTTTCCTACTCTGGCCTCTCAGATGAGGGTGACACAGTGGCTCAGTTGTGCCATTACATTACGTTCATTTATTTATGTGAGTGACTCAACTGGCTAAGTTTCTGTGCCCGTGATCAGAAGGTCACTGGTTTGAGCCCTGTCCTGGGCTGAACAGTCACATGACCATGGGCCCTTGAGCAAGGCCCTTAACTCCCAATTCCAGGCACGATAGCCGGCCATGTGCTGTGACCACACTGAAGTATAATTACAAGCATTTCTTAAGTGTCAAAGCCTTTTATTGACATTTACATTAAGTTATCAAAAGAGTCAGTATTTGCAGTGTTGGTCCTTCTGCAGTTCACCTTGGCATGCTGTCAATCAACTTCTGGGCCAAATCTTGACTGATGGCTGCCCATTCTTGCATAATCAATGCTTGGAGTTTGTCAGAATTTGTGGGTTTTTGTTTGTCCACCCGACGATTTAGGATTGACCGCATGTTCTCAATGGGATTAAGGTCTGAGGAGTTTCCTGGCCATGGACCTAAAATGTCAATGTTTTGTTCCCTGAGCCACTTAGTCATCATTTTTTCATACTGATCATGCTGGAAAAGGCATTGTTTTGTTACCAAACTGTTCTTGGATGGTTGGGGGAAGTTCTCGGGGGATGTTTTGGTGCCATTCTTTATTCATGTCTGTGTTCTTAGGCAAAATGGCTGAGAAGCAACCTCACACATGAATGGTCTCAGGATGCTTTACTGTTGACACAACACAGGACTGATGGTATCACTCACCTTTTCTTCTCTGAACAATCTTTTTTCCAGATGCCCCAAACAATCAGAAAGAGGATTCTTCAGAGAAAATGACTTTACCCCAGACTTTACCCCAATCCCTGTACCTTTTGCAGAATATCAGTCTGTCCTTGATGTTTTTCTTAGAGAGAAGTGGCTTCTTTGCTGCCCTTCTTGACACCACAGCTCCAAAAGTCTTCGCCTCACTGTGTGTGCAAATGCACTCACACTTGCCTGCTGCACTCACACTTGCCTGCTGCACTCACACTTGCCTGCTGCCATTCCTGATCAAGCTCTGCACTGGTGGTGCCCCGATTCTGCAGCTGAGATGGTCCTGGTGCTTGCTGGGCGTTCCTGGCCGCCCTGAAACCTTCTTCACAACAATTGAACCTTTCTCCTTGAAGTTCTAGATGATCCGATCACTGGTTGATTTAGGTGCAATCTTACTAGCTGCAATATCCTTGCCTGTGAATCCCTTTTGTGCAAAGCAATGGTGACTGCACATGTTTCCTTGCAGGTAGCCATGGTTAACAGAGGAAGAACAATGATTTCAAGCACCACCCTCCTTTTATAGCATCCAGTCTGATATTCTAACTCAATCAGCATGACAGAGTGATCTCCAGTCTTGTCCTCATTAACACTCACTTGTGTTAATGAGAGAATCTCTGAAATGATGTCAGCAGGTCCTTTCGTGGCAGGGCTGAAATGCAGTGGAAATGGGTTTTTTGGGATTAAGTTCATTTTCATGGCAAAGAGCGACTTTGCAGTTAATTGCAATTCATCTGATCACTCTTTATAACATTCTGGAGTATATGCAAATTGCCATCATAAAAACTGAGGCAGCAGACTTTGTGAATATTTGTATGATCAAAATTTTTGGCCACAGCTGTACTTGTACTTGCGCAATGACCAATAAAGGATTATAATTTAGCAGCCACTTTTGTCCAAAGTGACATACTAGTGAGGCAAATAGGTCACCTCACACCACCAGGGTTGGAGGTTTGATTTCCATGCCCTGTTTGTATGTAAAGTATACATATTACAATCGTTTTGTGTTGGTTTTCTTCTGCAGGTAAAATAAACATACAGTTAACTGAGCTGGTGCAATGGGCTGGCATCTTATTTGGGACGTTACTGTGCTTTATGCCCTTTGCTGCCTAAGACTGACCCCCTGTATCAGAAAAATGGTTGAACGATGGATGCATGACCCCTCAAATGAAACCTAAACACATATGAATGGAAGAACACATCTAACTTCACCTTATTTATGCGTGAGATATGCATTGTGGGTGAGATATGCATTACATTGTGGGGTCCAAATTCAGTCCCCACAATGGGAAATTCAATTTTATAAAAATCTGTGAATGCAATCAATAAAACTAAAAATGACAAAAGACTTGTATTTTGTTTGGTTGCTTATGGTTAAGGTTACAGCTGGGTAGGGGTTAAGGTTGCCATAGTTGTGATTATGATTATGCCCATAGACATTAAGGGAGAGTCCACATAAGGATATGAATACAAACGTGTGTGTGTGTGTGTGTGTGGATTATGCTTATATTACATGACATTGTGGAGACCAAATGTTCCCATGTTCCAATGTTGTGGGGACCGTTTTTCAACTACCCACAAAGATCTGTGAATGCAGTCAAAAACAAAAAATGCCAAAAGTTCTGTATTTTGTTTGGTTACTTATAGTTAACCAAACAAAATGATTGGAGAGTCCCCACAGAGATATAATTAGAAAGCCTGTGTGTGTGTGTGCATGTGGGTGTGGACTTTACCTGTTCGACCCATGTTGTGTGGGTTTTTCCTTTAACATAAAATTAATTAAATCCTATCGCCACCCTCAACAGGAAAAGCAGTAGGAAGATGAGGTAGATTGTGATGGAATTCTATTATACTGCATATTTTAAGTCCATAGAAAATCTGACTCAATTAAGTCTGATGTCAGATGCACGTAAAAGCTGTATAATTTACAATTCCAGCAAGTGTTCCTGCTGGTTTTTTTTAATGAATTCTCTTATCCAGCAATTAGTATTCTTGACGTAATGATCTAAGTGAAATTTGAAATAAGAGAAGTCCTCCTATTTGAGTTCTCAGTATCATCTAAAATAAACAAACAACACTGCTGAATAACAGGTGTTATTCATATAAAGGCATAATTACTGAAAAATTTCCTGCCATTTGTGAACTGAGAAATTCATTTAGACAATATAAAAATGGAATGATACAAAGTACAGCCATTAGCTACTCTTGAATAAATGGTTTTGAAAATATATTTATGAGGGTGCAGATTTGAATACTTGGGGGGAAAAAAACTGCTATTGTAACCAAAGTACTGAATTGATTACATATATAGCTTCTCCATGGATACAAATGGAAAATATACTGTTTGCTATGAACGACAGCTTCTTTTGTGCAAATAAATTATCACCACTGATATCTGTTGGAGATTATTCTACAGTAAATTAGAATGCAACTCATTTGGAAAAACAGAGAAAAATACATAAAGCTCTGTTATATTACTGACTAAATATCATTATTAACAGTGTTGGGAAAGTTCATTTTCTACATGAACTAGTTCAAAGTTCAGTTCACACATTTTAAAATGAACTAGTTCAG
>JABFEB020000035.1:8829666-8845520 GCA_019775895.2 Stomatorhinus ivindoensis
CCATTTGGGCCTGAACAGACCTTACATAAACCCAGGAAGAGCACAGCGGGCACCTGGCGGCGTGGCGTGCACCACCATGACATTAATCCTCTGATCTACGAGAGGATATCAAATATTAATGAGGCCCTTGGTTGTGCTGAGCTGTCATCCAAGGAACTTTCTTGTGCATGATAAGGGTTGTGAAATCAGTTAACCACTCTGTGGGGGATCTGGACCCCGTGCTGCCTATGTCAGAGGGTTCAGCTTTAAAGAGCATGGATATACGGGGTGTTTGTGCCATTTTCACCATATCTTGACCTTCTACATGGCTTCAGAGGAAGGTCAAGATATTTTTGTGTTACTTAAGTGAAGCACCAGACCTCAAAATTATACACATAAATGAAATGCATAAGGGAAGAACATTATTAGTTCAGTAACATAGAAACACAAACACATTGAGAAAAATATAATGTAAGGAAAAATTAAGAATAAAATAATGATGTTGCTGAGAGCGGAAACAGTCCACACAGCAGAGAGACAATCCTATGCTGTCTGACCTTAAGAGAAAATGATTCTTTCTGAGGTGATGTGGCTCTGACACAGATGTGGCCAAGATGAATAGCACTGCTGCTATGACCTTCCCTATTGCTCAACTCGCACCTCTCCCCGCTTACACACGAGGAGTCCATCGTGCCTCCCAGTCATGGGTTTCAGAAACCCTTAACACACATCAAGTAGGACTGAAATCTGAAATGACCACCCAGGCCGGTGACACAAAAGGGATTTAATTCTACCGAGAGTGATCTGATTACAGATATGTCAGGCCAAACCCCTCACCTACGCTCGAGGAAAGGAGGGGCGCGCCGTGAAAGGGGGCTTGAACAATGCACACTTACCTCTTCTCACGAGAATGAGCTATAAGAGGATGGTGATGTGGTGTCAAACGCCCCTGAGCATTAAATCCAAATGAGCGTGATGCTCTCGTCTCACAGGAGCCTTTGAATAAGTAATCCCCTCTAGCGGGACCGAGGCATTATTCAGGAGCAGGGGAGTAACAAAGGAAAACAGAGTGTGTGTGCACGCAGCAGCACATGCATGTGCACACACATACACACGCACGCAAGCCAGTGACAAAGATCAATGACACTAACAAAAAAATAAATAAGCAACTCAGAGCATGCACATCATTCACATGGGACACGGCGGACGAGAACAAAAGGAGCCATTAACCTGGTTGGTCAGGGTTGTTGGCAGTGCCTGCCGCTGAGCTGGTGATTGTCTTTGCCTTGTCCCTGGAAGGAGCATTTTTCTGCTTATTTTTCGTAGACTCCTGTGCTTTGAGCTTCTTGGCATGTTTGCTGCCTTTGTAGTGCGCCTCGGCCTGGCTCTACAAAGGAGAACAAATGAACCGTGCGATCAGGCTCATTTCTAGCATGGTATCTCCTCGTGGCCCAGACACTCAAGGAAAAGACACAGCTTTTAATAGTAGGCACCATTTTCAAAGGGACTGGGGGGGTGAATTTCAAATGTATACACGATTGACGAGTGTGATTCAGTTGTCTGCTCTAAAGTACTGGAATGTTCTGTCAACTACTGGGAAAACTATTAGAATTTTGGGAAAATTAACATGTGAAACGGGTGTCCATATTGTTATAATATTTAAATTTTAATACAGCTGCATGTGAAAAAATAACTAGAGCATTTATGAGCACAAAAGAAGAACCCCGGAAGCAATTTTTATAGTAAATACAGAACGTTTGTTATGATATCACTGTAACAGAAAATGAAATGAGTTTACTGAATACTGCTTGAAAGTAATCATGGTTAGGTGTCCAAGGGAATAGAAATTGCTAATGCTATAATGAATTCAAAAATATTTCTCATTGCCCAAATGAATTTCAGCATGTAAGAAGTCCTACTGGTTTATTACATTGAGGTCTCTTGTGTGCATAATAAATCAAATCATAACTATTGCATACCACAGTTCAGTGTTTAGGAGTTATTCTGGGAAATACGGCATCTTATAGAGCAGCAAAATAAAGACTTGCATATAAAAAGAATTGGACTAGAAGTAAAATTAAGTAAATAAGTAATATGGTGTAGTTGTTAAGGGTGTGTTTATCTGTTGGTGTGTAATCTGTTAAAGGACAGTGTATAAAGGCTAATGTTAGTCATCAGACAGCCAATTGCCTTTTATAAACTGTCTACATAGGTGCCTCTATTGAAAGAAACATATTAACTTCCACAGTTAATATTTTTTAAATAAAAGCAAACATAACTCAAGCATGCAAGTAATGTAATGATAAAGTGTAAGGAAAGAACAGTGCATATAGGTCTTTAAAAAATTTTTTTATGCTATGCATTACTGTTTATCAGAAGCAGAGGACAAGGACATGGGGACACAGCAGAGAGACTGTCCCCTGCCCGCTTGTGAAGTGGACCGTGAACACACCAGCAGTACACAGCCACAGTGCACATCACAGAGTACAAAGCCAGGACTGCGGTCTCTCTGCCACTACCAAGCCAACACTTGTCACCATTATTCACTGTCACTCGTGTGACCACAACCAAATTGGGCACACTCATTAGGAGTAGGAGGCTAGAGCTGAATAAAATCAAAAACCAGCTGTGAGTTTTGCCTGCTTTTATTAGTCACAGACGGCTGTATGGCTGCACAGGACTGCACTCATATCCAAAGCTGACTATTTCTGTTTTAAGTAGCTCATTATACTTTGTCATGGATGATTGTGAGGAAGTTTTGAAGTGTCTGAGTAACTAGTCTTATGGCTCAGAGTTCATTTTCAGGTCTGTGATAAAGAGGATTCCATTGTGACCGGCATTTCTACGACACCATCTCTCCCAAGCTCACTGTAATGCCTGCACGCCGGCAACATGGGAAGATCAGTGCCTATTACTGCATGGTTTTTTGCGTAACCTGCAGTGTGCAAAACAGCTATCGCCTCACAGACAGCAGGTCAGAACTGACAACAAACATCAAACCATGTGAGAGTGCCAGAAAAAAAAACTCTCATTGCATCAAGCCATGGAAGGTGATGTATTACATTTGATAAAATACAGAAATTCTTAGTTCGCAAGTCAAAATATTTAAGTTCTTACAGCTTGGCATATTACATAAAAATGTTACATTTGACTGTTAGTATTTGCAAACGGAAAGACTTGCATACAGTTTCAGCATAGCTTTTATTGTCCCACAGTATTGCTTACATTATTTGCTGTTGTTACAATAGCCATCAAAAGTAAAAAATATCTGCAGCTATTACACATGGGCTTACTTGAACAGATCATTCTTAGTTAATTCTATTACAGAAACCACAGTCCTATATTCAAGACTACATGATAACCAGTGCAGGAATTTCAGCATTAAAATCATTAGCTGTGTGCATCTTTTCCAGAGTGGTATATGACTTTGGCAGACTGGCGATGAGATGCGTAAACATTTTTTTTTTGATCACATGGATGAATCAGCAATTATACAATACAAATGTTCTATACACTCACACCGACTGCCAAAACTATAAGCCTGTCTTTCAGATTGCTTTTCTTTGTATAGTTTCACCACTGAAAGAAAGCTGCCTTTCAAACTCATTTCAATCAAAATATTGCACACAGTTAGATGTTAGATGCTGTTTTTTCAAATTATGCAAATTTTTCCTATGACGAAGATTCAACTTCCTGCATTCTAACTGTTGCCGCATTCCTTATTATTGCTCCAGAGAATAATATTCAAAATCAAGTTTTAATAGGTTTATTTTTACAGGACTGAGGCTAGAAGCCTGTAGATCCAAATTATTTATCTACATTTTTGGATGGATGTTAGCGTCAACATTACTTCTGCAAATCTGTTTCTACCAATGATGGACTTACAGCAGAGAGAATGTAAGGAATTGATGGCCGAGTCATTTTATTTTTTTTTTTACCAAAGCTACCAGGAGCAAAACATGCATATACTATCTACAAAAAAACACATTTCATAATCCATGAATGGGAATGTACACACTAATATGGGTATAAACACTGATGGATCATCTGATCGCCTTTTCTGCTGACTGTAAAACATTATTCCAGCTTTTATTAAAATGCAGTTTCATTCCTTTTCATTCATTCATTCAGATTCATTCCTCTTTCAGCAGTGGCTTCAACCATGCAAATACACCATGAATGCCGGATTCATGTTAGCTTTTCGAGCCACAGTGTCGGGAAGGAGCCAAATTGTATTTAAAAATCAGGAAAATGCTGGCCTCCTACATAATGTTACCTCACAGTGCTGATATTTTCTTACATCTTCATCCAGACATGGAAGGACCCTGAAAATCAGACCTCAACATCATTCTGTAGTTTAGATGTGGGCTTCAGTCTCAGAGCTTTATCTTCCACAGATAAGTTCTGCTAGAAACTGAACATTGCACCCTGCAATGAAACTCCCACTTCTGAATTAATCATACTTCATTATAATTAATTGGAAACGGTAACACTGAACAATGACATCACTGTTCATCCACCCCCCCCCCACACACACACACATATCTTGTTACCTTTCAATCTCGTAATGACTTAACAATCATTGTATCGCAAATGCCGCACACTAAAATGCTAGACAATATCACTAGACAATACCCTTTACTGTAAGCGACTGAAGTCCTGAAATATTCTTTTAGGGACACTGTATTAACCCCTCGGCGAAGCTATGGAGGATCCTGTGTGTTAACTACATCTTGCAGGCAAGAGGATAATGAAACTTTAATGAAGGAAGCAGATCGAATGTGGGCCCCTGTATCTACCATCTAGTCTTAATTTCACAAACATAATTTAGGGCTTGTAGCTTTTGGACAGTAGCCATGCCTTCCGCAACCTCTTATTTCAGAGAGATCAACTACCGGAAGACCGTGAGATATCAAAGTGCGCGCCGGCTGAATGCTGCCGGTCAGCTTTTGACCTATATATTTCACTTCCTTGTTTGCTCCTCCGCCCAAAGTGGATCGTGCCTCCAAAAAGGTATAAAGTGTGTCAGAGGAAAATGACCGATTTTCAATGTCACTTTATCAGAGCTCCCATGATCTCAATAATTCCCTGGACTTAACGTGACTGGCGGGGCAGGGGGCTCTGGTATGGTTGAGTGTCACCGCATCCTAGGCAGGTCCCTGAGACGGCTAAATGTAGCCATAACACCAAAGTGCTGGGGTGGAGATGACACTCTGGTGTCATCTGTTCACTCCTGTCGGGCAAGTAACACACCCCCGGGCTATAACACGGCGGCTCTGCACGTGCAAACGTGCTTTGTGTGCATTCTGGGAAACGACCATGCACACACGAACACCGCAGAAGCTAGACAAATAATTTATGTTTCAGCCAAAACATCCCTGAAGGAAAAGGATATTTAAAGTTATGTGCCACAGATAAAACAAGAGCATTTTGCCTTCTTCTCTGAGGCCTTTTGATTTAATTTCAAACCTACTATTTTTCGAGAAGCACACTTAGTGTGTCCCATATACGTATGAACCAGGTCAGATCAGTCAGAATCTCACCAAGATTACCTGTATGTTATAAAGTGCAAATAAAGATTTATTTAACCTAGACTACCTCATACCTACAAGAATGATTAACATCAGGTTCCTTATTTATAATCATACTTAAAATAAGTGCTAGGCTACAACAACCAGTTCTGAGGACTGGCATGATTTTGCAGCCCGCACTCTGCAGTGTATTTTCCTGTTAAAGTGAAGATCGTAATGATAAATAGTAACATTATGTCAAAATGATAAATGACTTTGGGCGCATGTCTGGTACATGCCTGTTTGACTGACAGTATAATTATTACACTTAAAAAGTCTCAATCTGCTAGAAATATGGGCATGTGTGTTACATGGTGAATATGTAAAACACTTCTTGGGTGTAAGCTATAAAACTCTGCAAGGATTTGAGGCACACAACCTCGAAATGAGTCACTGCTAATCAGACTGCGATGTTTGTTGTAACTTAGTGTCAATCCAACCATTTTAACAAGCGCACTGTAAAATCAGAATTTAAATTTACACACAGTAGGCTGTCCGGTGAAGGTCAACAAATATTTGAACAAAGACACTGTAGTGCAAACCCCATCAGAATATGGAACTGGTACTGCAGCCTGTGTTCTTCTGCCGTTTGCACTCCACCACTGGGTGGCGCATAAATAAATAAGTTCCAGTGACAAAAGCATTTAATTGCGCTACATTTTCAACCACTTTATTCTTTAATTTTCAAATAAATAAGGGAGACACAGAATAAAAACAACGGAGAGGCTAAAGTTATATTGCTATTATATGGGCTGAAATGCAGAAATGTGAACTGAGCCGGTAGAGCACACACTAAAGTGGCAGCATTGTACCTGTGTGTAAACCTCAAAAGCTGCTCTTCCTATGCACAATATCTACCATTGTTTAGAGTCCCCTGGTAGATACCTGGGGGAGGCAGATCAGCCTTGCATGTGAGACGAGAAGCACTTCCGGTGAGAGCGGGCACACCCCACCAATGTAAATGTGTGCTGCAGCACTCCATGGAGGATATCACTATCCAAACAAAGCCACTATCGTATGCCTAAAGAACAAGCAGTGCTAGACTTAAAAAAGCCTGTTTGTTTTAGAGTAATTACATTAAGAATGTAATCAAACAGGGAATGGAGGGGCGGGACACAAATCAGTAATGAAACCTCTGGTAGTATCGTTTTGCGATAACAGCGGGGGCTTTGGAGTGTATTTGTTACATGTCTTTCCTTACAGGAACACCTGTACTAGAACAAAATTGCTGGTGGCATTTGTTCTTCGCTTTGAAACAAAGCAAATCTGAATGAAATACTGAAAAGAATAGACAGGGGTTCCAGACACCTGCTTATCCCCCATGTCCAACTGGAAATTCCTTCTACAAAGACGAACGGGATTAAATTGCTTTGTTATTCTCAGACGCAAAGGAAAGATGCCAGCAGTTTGACAATGCCAACAACAAAGGCTGCTGTCACTGAGAAGGTGTACAATGCCACTCAAAGAGAATACAGCTCAGCAGCAAGATCTAAAGCAGCATATTTCAAAGACTCTGTTTAATATGTTTATTTACTTTCTGAATCAATGGTCTGCGGAGTTTAGTGGATTAGGTGGGAAAGTCCTAGGAAACTGGATGTCGGACGTTGGCGGTTTATTCCAAATCAGACTTCGAAGTCTGCAAAAAAAAAAAACATTCACCCTTCGTGAGAAAGCATGAACGGAGTCTCCTTCAGTCAAGCACAATGACTCCAGTATTTCATCTCCATTTAAACACAAGGCATCAAGGCCAAGGGCAGGCAATAGGGGTTATGGATGGAAAGGCTCTCAGACAGGTCAGTCACAGAGCAGAACAAGAGTGAAGATCATTGACTTAGTTAAACAACAGACTGGATTATTATGGAGAAAAGACATATTTGCTCCAAGAGAATCATACAGTCTAAAAGCACTGCACATTAGCCTAGAAATGAGATCTCTCTCTTTTGCTTTGTGACTTGCTGATATACATCTCTCACCATTTCTAAATGGAAGAATATAAAATGTACTTAAACCATTCAGCGTTCAGCATTTATATAAATGACGCATTTAAATCAGTGACGTTTTTTGTGTAGTGCATTTCCACGAGCAATATATTATCAGTGTGTGATAAATTTTCCAAGGGAAAATGAAAAGAAAGAAAAACCCATTTTGCAAATATGACAATGAATTAAAAATGCCGGATGCTTGTTTTACTGAGGCGTTTTGTTTAAGATTCCTAAGATCCCTGATATAATAGCAAAGATTATATAAATTTCAGAGTGTATTTCAAACAGCCAGCTGCACACTGCGTTGAGCCTGCTGCAATTGGAAGGATGACTGGATGAATGAACAAGTACATTTATTTGATTAGTATACACTTTTATCCAAAGTGAAAACTGGGAAAGCAGTGTCTGGAGCAATTGGAGTTAAGGGTGCAATGGTAAGATCACACTGCTGACCATGGGATTTGAACCCATAACCTTCCTATTAGAGACACAGCACCCTAACACGCGCTATACCTGCCACCTCCACCCTCATACACTGGAAGTCTTAACTCGATAGGACAGCTCCAGCCACAACCAGCCAGTTCCTGCAGCAAACTGGCATCGGTTTGAAATGTAATGGTTTCATCAGTGCAGCGAGAGAGGGGGACGAATCAAGCACACCGTCCCTGCAAGGCCCGCCTGTGCAGAGGACACCGCATTAAACCTGCGCCAGCGCTCACTCTTTACTCCATGACAGCTAATTTCCTGGCTGCCAGCTTGTGCGGACTACAGTTGTATTTAAGAGACACACCTGTGTCAAACTGCCAGACAAAAAGACCCACAAAATCTGCCGCCGTATCCAGCCTTGGGCATTTGAGAAAGCAGAGGGAGATTAGTAATAAGGGAAAAAAAACCTATACATCTTGATAGGTAAGACCTAGTAAAAACGAAGAGGTCTCTTTCAAGGCTGAATAACAAATTCAAGGCTCGTTCTGTGCCTAGGGACGCCATTCTCACTGTCCTACATGCCCTCCACACGCCTTTCATGGATTTATGTAAGGAGATGTACCTGCTTATGCACCTACTTCCAGAGAAAGACAGAACAGTGACAGGCAGACATACGCCCCATAATTTTCGTCTCTCTGGCCCTTGATTTCAACCCCTAAAACTTCTCGACTTTTAAACCAGCTTCTAGGAGATGACGGAGTTGCGTGAATTTGCTTTCACTCATACAAAAAAGCCAATAAAAAACATGGCTCAGCCCATTGTGCATTAGAAAGCTGTGCCACATTCCCGATCTCCCAAAAACAATAAAAGACGGAGCTCCTATGGCTCTTCTGGCAGATGATGTTGAGTGAACATTCATTTCAGTTTAAAGATTAATCTATGAGAGCTGTATGAGAATGTCTGGGACATTAATATTAATTAAGCAGGAAAACTTGAAATTAATCAACTACACAATTAAAATGCCAGCCACATAAAGTCCAGATAATACAAATTACCATATTTGGTGGGTAAATGAAGTGTTTGAAAATAACTACAAAGGAACCACTAAGAAAAAAAAAAGAAGGAAATTTCATTCCATGAGCTTAAAAGGAGCTAGAGGTACTTACCTTGATTATAACATGTGCTTAAGCTTGTCAAGAGACTAAGGAGGCATGTCTAATTTCTGTCTGTCCATCACATATTGCCAAAGCCTAGAACACCAAGCAGCAGGGCTGAATGTCTGTGGACGTGGCCTTATCACTTTCCAAGTCACCCTAATGCTGCATATACAGAGAGACGTGTACACTTTGCACTGATGTGCAGCGACACATTCCTCCAGACAGGCAGATGTTTTGCAGAGGAAGACACCCAATACTCACATCTGAATTAAAGCGCAGCTGGCAGATGCTGCAGGAAATAACTTGCTTTTTCTTTGGAGGGATGGAGACCCCGAATGTGTGGTTGATCACGGCTTTCTGCACAGGGTCCATCTGGAGGACAAGCACAGAGGAGAAGAGGCGGTTAATGGTAGCCCAGCCCATCGCTGTGGTCATGGAAAAGGAGATTCTGGAGTCCCGCAGAAACACTGATAAATACTGGTTGAGTTTGGGGGTTTCAGAAAAGGAACCATAATTGTCTTTGGGACAAAATCATGGTAGACCGAATAAACACTACAGAAGGATGAAAACAAAGACAGGTGTGGATATAATGAATGGGTTCCTCCTGCTTTAGCATACAGTAGAGATGCTGTAAGCTCTTTGTTTTTCACGCCCTTTAAGATGCCGGTAGCTGTTTCCAAACCCTCAGGATGCAGTGTCAAGGTGAAGGATAAGGAGGTGTGCTAGATGGAGAGGCAATTCGGTCGCAATGAATCCAGCGCCAAGCAGGTTGATCTGTCACATTCTGAAACAAACCTCATGCTTTCTTCTAGGCACCTGGGGTCTCACATATGACTTTGGCAGCAGTGCGTCTCAGCAATTATGGGTGAGAAAGCAGAGGAAACCTAACACAACCACAGGCAACTGCAACTCAGCTGACCGCCGGCTGATTACGTGGCGACTCAGAGACCCACAGAAATCAATGACAAATAAGTAGCAAGCAAGTGAATGTAAAAGATGTGGAAAGACAGAGGAACACGCATCAAGAAAGGAGCAAAAGCAAGAAAGGAGTTCGATGACGGCTGGAAGATCATAGGCGAGTACCTGGAACATGTGTAGGATCTCCATATGGGTTCAAGAGGTGGACTGTATGGAAGATAAGCAGTAATCGGCCTCAGGACTGTGGGGTGAGCGTACCGCAGTAAGTACCCAGCAGCACTGCTAAACAGTGAATGCATGGATTCTATTACTCCTTCTGTTTTGCTTCCTCTCTCTCTCTCTCGCTCCTTCTCGCTCTCTCTCTCTCTTGCCCCTCACGCGCGCACACCTGCCGGCCTGTCAACTGATCTTTGGAGACCCTGACTCCTGATTACTACCGAACGTGCGATGAGCGTCTGTTAACGGCATAGTGCCGGGGTGTCACTTCGCTCACGGTGAGAATCAAGAAGCCAGTCCATTAAGAATTTATAAGTTATTACTCACAGGCAAGGTGAATTACAGAAAAGTCAGAGGGCACCACTCTGCCTCCCCTTAAGTAATACGGCCACTTTTAATCTCGGGATCACCGCTGATGCACTGCCAAGTGGGTTTATTTCCCGAACTCGCCCTGTCTGCCCCAAAAAGGCTCCTTTGATTAGTATGACAGCCCCAAAGACTAACTAAACTTGACAGATGGCCTTTCGTGTGCACTAATGCAGTACACGATTTCGGCACGCAGATACCCAAGGGTGTCCAATAATCGCAGTGGGATCCGAGGGGCAGGCACCCGAGATCATGTCTCATTTATGAAAACAAAGAGCAGAGCCTCTGCAGGCCTGCCCACATGACAACACACGGTGTTCTGCAAGGAGCCATTTGGTAATCTTTAATTAAAGCGTCCCGTTATATAATTTCAGGGACAGCGATATCCTTTTACATAAAAATACTCACATGAAAGGTAAAGAGAGCACATGACGCTCTGAAAGGCGCCAGCTGCTGGAAGCACTTTAGCGTACATTTAATTGGCTGTTTGCTTTTATCCTGACCTTTCTGAACACTATCCATATATAGACGGCGTTAAAAAATGTATTTTACTGCTGTTTTTTCCCCCTGTCCATGCTATTCATCACCTGAATGCTGGAGAAATTCCATTTAAAGGTTAGCTTTTAGCTATCACTCAGGCGTGGTTAATTACATTTCAGCAACAAACAGCGGCACAAGGACAGACTTCGGGCACCTTATTACCGAGCAACCAATCCCGATCCCGTATGTCATCCCTCTCTCCTTACAGATTCAGTTTAATGTAAAAAGTGATTGGAAATCAAGTCCTGTTTAAATATTACCTTCCTGGCCACTCAGTGGAACTAGGACTGCAGTTCTATCGAAACACCAGCAGAAGAACATGAGCGGGTTAAAATAAACTGAAAGAAACAAATAAACAGGTCAATTGTGGGAAAGAGAAAACTGCAGTGAAATTAAGTGGAGCACTGGGTCAATGGCGGGGTCCCGCACGTGCCTTATTCCAGGCATCCGAAGGGGGGGCGTTCTGAAAAGCGAGGCTGGATCTGAGGTCTGCTGGCAATACACAGCAATGGCTGACAGCCCATCTCAAGTTAGCTGAAATTAAACTTAATTTGTCATTTATACAGTTACAAAAGCAAAAGTACACCGAAATTCTTCTCGATTTGGTCAACGTTTGAAAAGAACCGACAAAACTATGCCATACAGAGATAACGATGTGTCCAGGTTGTTACTATTAATTAAATAATCTTAAATAGATAAACTGGGGACACAGATGGATCCAATCTAAAAGCCCATTAAAGTAGGATCCATTAGAAGCAAGCAAAACCAGGTTTCTGTTCTGAGAACATAAGCCAGCATAACAGCACCGTAAATCCTAATGGTGGAGCCCTTAGCCACATGCCCTACACATGTGCTTGTGACCATGATCACGAAGAATGCCGTTCCAGCTCTAATGCATGCAGACGAGGATGCCGTTCCATTGATTTTGCAACGAAGAACACTTTTATCTTTGAATCTGAATTAGTACTTCTGTTTCGATAATTCTGATTTGTTCTCAAACAAGCACAACCAATTCCTAGTGTCTGCATGAATTTTAATGGGCTGTGGGCACCATTGTCTGTGTGTCCAATACTGCACAGAGCAGAATAACCGCAGAGAACTGAATGACACCATACCGTGCCAATGATTTTTAACTATGCCACAGCCCACTCAATGAATCAGCCTGAAGATTTTATCCATTCCATATTTTTAACTGCGTCTCAGAAGATCAAAGCCGGATAGATGTCTTTCAATAACCTAATAAATCTTTAAAAGCTTTTAACGCAACCCAATTCATTGCCTTTAAAAGGATTAGCGGTGATATTTTAACCAACTGGCTTGAATTTCACATGAGGAGAGGGTCCACCATTTAATGCATTGTCTGTTTACATATCTGAGTGTAATGATGGATTCAACACTCCATCTATCCCCACAGTGCTAATGAAAGTCCACAGAACGGATTATGTGCTAATACATTAAAAAAAGCAGAACTGTTTAAAATAAGTTTCTCCCCTTAGCATGAAAAATACAATGCAGTGATCAGGGTGCCGCTTTCGTTAAGTTACATTAAGTATAAGATGTGAATCACTTTAGACAGAAAGAGCTGATGACACTAACTGCTGATCTTGACAAACAGTTATATGTCATGCAAGGGCCTGTTTATTACTTTAAAACAAAAGTTTCTTTGATCAAAGGATTCTTTAAAACTATGAAAGAAATAAAAGATATTTTGCAATAATGGTATGTTAGTGATTGGTCAGGTTTCTGAAGCCTGGGCTGAATTCACATTAATGATGCCAGATATTTTCTGGCCTCCATCCACAGCTGCCCTTGTTACCATGGAGAAGAAACACAATCATCTTGAAGGGTGGCATGGTCAGCATATGAATAGCTAACTTTCTTAATCAAAAACAGCCAATCCTTAGTTCTTATAAAAAAAGATAAAATCTCAAAATAAGGTCCGCAGGAATGTCAGCAAATTACACACATTACTTACTGCAACCAAATTAAAAGAACGATATCCTTTTTCATTTGTAGGAAATACTTCAGCTGGTGGCATCATTATACTGAGATTACATATAATTGAATGCTCTTTCAATACTGTGATTACAGCTTTGAGCAGCAGTTAATTTCCAGCAACAGCAGTACTGCAGTTCCTTTGTTCCTTGAGACAACAGAAGCTGAGCTAAATACACTTATTTGAAAGAGACTGATTTTGACAGGCTGCCATGTCCTGAGGCGAGACTTCCATTACCACTGTCACATCAGGCCTTAGGAGGGCTGCAGAGAGGCTAGCAGTACAGCCAACACACAGTCAAAGAAGACCAGCGCCTCAGTTTCTCTGAATGTTTAAGTTCATCAGATCTCTCCGCTACCTGCCGACATCATGAAACCTGCATTTTGGGGAAAGAAAGGCAAAAATCAATTTTTACTCCTCTCTGGTCAAAGTGGACATTGCTTTCGGGATGGGTGCAGGCAGTGGATCGATGCCCAAGGACTTCACTTCGCTCAGTATGCAAACAGCATCTCTGTCACACGTGCACAGACTTTTTAAATTGACTCACTGATAATTGCAAATTAATAAGTAGGAGCTGAACTGCAGCACCAGATCTTTCTAGTCTTTCTGAAGCAAGGGAGGTATTGTTCTCCGTTTCCTGTTTCCTGATGACGACACAATTGCATACCACTACTGTTGAAATGTCACAACAATCTGGCCTTTGAAAGTCACACTTGGTCCGGCGAACGCTGACGGCACACGCGGGGTGGGAGGCCCCGAGAAGGCGAGCCCTAGCACTACTTACACTATGACTTATGCCAAGCTTACCGTGTTGAAATTGGGGAAGAGCCCGGCCGGAGAACTGGTATCCACTGAGAAGGACATGAACGGTTTCATATCGAGCGTGGACTGCATCATCAGAGGAGGTGTCCGCACCAGCGCAGGAAGCGTGTTGCTATGACATGAACTTCCTGCAAAGACAGCGAGAAGAGAGAGAGCAGAAGGGAGAGGTGACACAGGCGCATTTGACGCAGAGAGGAAGATCTCTGGCACTTTCTTCTCAGCGCTCTACAGCGGCCCGCTTAGGATGAGGTGCACAGCCCATTTCTGGTAGAGGAGGTCATCGGTATGGGGACATGAACATGGCATGCAGATCACTTTGCCCGGTAGGTTGTTGTGACTGAGACAGTATCTCCTGGCTGTGAGGATTCAGGTGCCGGCCCAGGAGGCTACTGCAGCCCGACCTACTGCCAAACTCACAACATCTACATCACGTCTGTGACACTCAGACACATCTACCCGCCTAAACATCTCCGTCAGCATCCAGGATCCCTTCTGGGTGTCAGCAGCAGTTGCATTTTCACCAAACACAGATGTGCGAGTGTGTGCCCTGCAATGGGCTGACATTCCTGTTTCAGGCTGTACGCCAACCTTTGCTGCTGCGCATAGGCTCCAGACCCCACCCCCGCATCCCTGATCAGGATAAGTGCTTATAGTGGATGGATGGATGGATTGATAGCAGGCACTAAGGAACTATGCACTAGTTAATCAAGACGCATGCAGTGATGCATGCCAGACTGCACAATCTCAACCACAAGAGCCGCCAACCAGCTGGAGGAAAACAACGACCAGATGTTCAACCAGGAAATACAGATGACACGCAAGACCCCTTTTTCCCTCTTTTTTTTTGTAAATGCATGCATGTGGAGCGGCAGCAATCCAAATGATTTAACGCTTTCTGCAGGAACGGGCCACCTGTTTAATTCCTTGAAGGCTCAGGATCCAAAAAAATGCCAGATGCATATAGCACACGCACAGACCATTGCAACACTCTTGCTGAATATTGTGCCCAGGAGACTTGAGATTCTCCTCTCCTCTCTGGCAAAGTCAGTGTCTCAAGTCTTGCACTGATTGGGTAGTGATCACCAAATGCATCACAAGGCCGGGGCATTGGGTGCTGAAGTCCCGAATGAATCTGAAAGAGCCTTGAGTGATTTTTCCCCCTTTTTTTTGTTTTAACGACCTGGCTCTCAGTTTGAGAATTCCATACACCACAAAGGTTCTACACCAGGGCTGCATTTCCCAAAACCTTCACAGTGCTGCGATCATAGAGGGAGAATTCAATATGATGACCCACGGACAGATTAGGTGTTTGGGCTAAGCTCCTGATGTCTTAAGATCCTATCAAGGTCCCTAGTGATCGTCACTGTCACAGCCTCGGCAGTTCAACATCACAGCTCCGTTGCTCTTATCCTGACTCTGGCAAAACTGAAAAATGCAGCACAGAAGGAAAATCAGGCAAAGAAAGCAATAAATGATCCGTAATACAAAAGCAAGGGAAATTGCAGCATATCTTCTGAGGGGGCAGGAGTTACAATGATTAATTTCACATAAATTTAAATTAAAAATCTGAATTAAGGATTTGGAGACATCACACGCAGATTTCTACAAAAAGCCTGGGTATACAGAACATTGTTTACATACAAGCAAGAATAAATCTGCAAGTTGACACAGACGAGCCAGTGTCTCAGCAGTGAAGCACCCTTCCAGAAAAACATATGCAAGCACCTAATGTTCAGTTAGTTACATGCAAGCACCTAATGTTCAGTTAGTTACATGCAAGTACCTAATGTTCAGTTAGTTACATTCAAGCACCTAATGTTCAGTTAGTTACATGCAAGTACCTAATGTTCAGTTAGTTACATTCAAGCACCTAATGTTCAGT
>JABFEB020000035.1:8845620-8858175 GCA_019775895.2 Stomatorhinus ivindoensis
TAGTTACATGCAAGTACCTAATGTTCAGTTACGTGGCCCCATCTGTGAACATGAGGCTTTTAAAAACACAAACCAGAACCAATTACGAGATAATCAGTGTTTAGCTATTAATATTAAATTAGACAACTTTTAAATTGTGCATCGAAATACATTTCATTTAAAGTGACAGCAAGTAATCGCGGAGGAAGTACTGACATTTAGAAGAACGAAATAATATAATAATATAAAAATAATTTGTAATGAAAAGTGAAAAACATTATCTTATTACCACAAGGCTATTGTCATTATAACTTTAACAGTATTTTCACACACACACACACACACACAGATTTTATAAGTACATAAAATGCAACATAAAATTATTCAAAGGCATGGAGCTGCACTAAACAAGAACAATGAAAAGAGAAATAGGCAGAATTTGTACCAAAAATGAGTCTCCCCTAATAATATGCTTCTTTTTACTTATTGGTATCGTACACACATATAATAATATCTAATAGGTACTGTGTACGGTTGTGTATATATTGAATACACTATGTATGTGCATAAATGACTGTGCGTGCGTAAATGATTACCACAAACAAGACAGCTTTTTGAAATGAGAAGACTGGGTTCTGCCAGCTTCCCTCAAGGCTGCTAAATCAAAGGAGGGAATGTGGCTTTTTCTGACCTCATTCCAGTTTTTCATCTCTTCTGTGTTGTACTTCAAGTAATTGTGGAGAGTGTGGGGAACAATGGTTGAAGACTATTAGGGGGCACTGTGAACTCGTCTTCCCCGCTGCTGCCTCTCTGATCAGGATTGTATCTTGGTTTTCTTAATGGTGGTCAAGGCCAGCCATTAACTCTGATGACAGCATGAGCCCTGGCTCCACAATGGCCTGTGATTGTTCATCAAACTAAGATGAAAGAGCATAACACTCCTTTGGTTCCTGTGTGGGCATGTTTGCATGTAAGGAGGGTTATTTGTGTGTGTACACTTGTTTTAGTCCTTGTGTATGTACAAGTGATTTCTTCAATGAATGATCAGACCACATATGTGTGTGTGTGTGTGTGTGTCTGTGAGGGGAACTTCAAATTAAATTGCCTAGATTAATTTTTCAACCTCCTAAGAAAACACAAAGGCTTATGCGAATTGGTGGTTGTAGTGATTCACATTGCCAAAGAGGTCAAGTTCAACAATGGGGAATAATTGTCACAGCGGTCTTTTTTATTCAACAGAACAAGTCAACGATAGAGATGTAGATGTAGATGTTGACCTTTTGCTTCTCAACCCACATGTCTCCTAAAATACCTCATCAATTCAGGGAGAAAAACCAATTAAGAGCAATGCTTGTTACCTGGGTAACAATGCTGAGTACAGCTCGATAGTACAGAAATATTATGGTGAAAGGAAAGGAATTTTATACATAGAAAGAGTGTGGCATGGAGAGAGAGCAAGGAAGAAAAAGAGTGCATTGCAGCAAACATTTACATTGTTTACCATAGAGAGCAAAGATACTTGAAAGCAGGGCAAAATTTCTAGAAACTTCTGGCTTGGATACCGTTTGACAGTATAGAAATTTTGCCCTGCTTTCAAGTATCTTCAACTCTGGTGAAGATAAAATCCATTTCACATCACGTGTGGCTTATCACTGACCATATATGACCAGGTTCCGAAAACACGCGTCCAGATCCTAACAGTGGAGTCCACACTCGCCCAGAGCCCTTTGTAAGACCCAGTGCTCTTGGCTTATTTCATGTCCCCTTCGGTGACACCGAAACTGCTGTCTTCGCTTCTTATTCCTTTACACTGTTTTATGAAACACATCTTCACTCCTGTACTGAAATGAAGCCCCTATTCCTGTACCACGTGGTTCTGCTAGCCACCCCTCCAGCAGCTGGTCGTGCAGGTATATCACACATATTCATTAAGGGCCTCTGTCCTCTCTATGGTGACCACCCACGGGCTACTGTGAAGAGAAATACCTCATTAGCAAGCAGTAGAGTCTGTCCTCTGCTTAAAGTTTTTACCCTTTCTTGTAGGTACTCACACTAAGAAGTGTGAAGACTTGATTATGGATTATGAATCAGATGAAAGGACATTACGTCAAGAGGTAGAGAACAGCTGGAACTTAATTATAGTAATTCCGCTCCTTGGACACAGTTTGTGAAATCAGTGAGTAACACTAAAAGTTCTCATGAGAAAAACTGGCATTACTCCTCCAGGTAAAAATACATAATAATGTAGCTGCAAGCAATGTGAAGAAAATATTGCAGATCCTGGTTCATGTTTTATAAGCCTCTGTTTCACATCCGGGGCGGCACGGTAGTGCAGTGGTTAGCACTGTTGCCTGGGACCTGAGTTTGAGTCTCTGCCTGGGTCACATGTGTGTGGAGTTTGCATGTTCTCCCTGTGTTGTCGTGGCGTTTCCTCCGGGTACTCTGGTTTCCCCCCACAGTCCAAAGACATGCTGAGGCTGATTGGAGTTACTAAATTGCCTGTGTGTATGAATGGTGTGTGGGTGTGCCCTGCAATGGGCTGGCCCCCCGTCCAGGGTTGTTCCCTGCCTCGTGCCCATTGCTTCCGGGATAGGCTCCAGACCCCCCGCGACCCAGTAGGATAAGTGGGTATAGAAAATGGATGGATGGATGTTTCACATCTTCTGAAATAAATCCCTTAATGAGATACGCCATTTCAGAATATGTCTACAGAGCTTATCACAGAAACAGTCTGCTGTCTTTCACAGAAAAAAATATATAAAGACATTAAAGGCACTGTATGGTTCAAGAGAACCGTAGGGTGAAAAACCAAACATCGAACAGCTGGGGCTGTGCTGTGTCAGATGCACGTTGCTCTCACTTCTGCACAGGGTGGAGTCCTGTTTGATCAGCATCCTGTGTGAAGTTCAGCCGGCTCACGCTGACCACACTCAAGCACATTCATAACTCCGCCGTGACCCTTATCAGACTTCCTTTGCGACTGAAACAGCTTGCAGCTCCCCTGCAGCCTCCAGGCAGCCCAAAGCTACAGGAAAGTCAGCATGAAAACTGGGCCAACTTTACCTGTCCCCACGCCTCCCCCATCCATGCAGTGCCAAGCACATCCTCTCCACCACGCAGCGTCTATCATCTCACTGGAGTGAGCACCCCAGCCCCACCTCTGGGACTCTCCCAGTTTCTGCGATAGGCTTTTCAAAGAGACTGAGCACATTAAGCAGCAGATGTCTTTGCTGTGCATATATATTTCTAAATGTTTTTTATCCCCTCGGTTGCCAGAGGGATGTGAATGTCTAATTTCACACTTCACTTTCCCCCCAGTACAGCTGGGTGTCTACTGTGTTTAAATTTTTGAGCAGCTGTCTTTATCCTGGAATTTCTAACAGCCAACCAACCCAGTGCCTCACCAGCACTAAATCCAGCTGCAGTGGTATTTCCCTCAGCTTCATATATTAACCCCCTCCACCGCCCAGCTATTAAAGGGGACTGTGACATTTTCTATGCACAGCGAAGGTCTTCAGGCTCCTGTGGCGAGGTCGACTTTCGACTTACGTTTCCTCACGACCATTACGACCTCTCCACTCAGAACGGGCTAGATGACAGCGAATCAAAAAGGGCACGCCAGGATTTTTTTTTCTCTCTTATCAAAGGTTAGCGGGAGCTCTGCTTCAGCATAGTTTTTATAAGACCGTTCCACCTAATAGTCCGAAACATTCTGCAGACTTCAACCGATGAGAATCTACGAAAAGGTCGCCAAGAAATTAAAAGTGTTCTTTGCGCTTAAAGGAAACCAGACTTCTTGCTCCTTGCTGATAACTTTTCTGAATCACTCATTATTAGTCACTAAAATGTTCCTTATTAGATTATAGACTCGGTGTTACTGTGGTGATGCTGAGGGTTCTGTGAAGAGTCAAGTCCAGTAATCAACAATTACAGTTAGATTTAGCATAATATTAATGTTTCATACCTTGGAGTATGCTGACGATGGGTGACAGTGATATTAAAGGAATAGTGCAAAAAGAGGGTGAGGTGTCCCTCTGGGGTTCTGCTGAGAGGAGATTTCAATTGTGACAAAAATCAGATTCAGTGTGAGACAACAACGACTGAGGCTGAAACAGGACTGACATACTCATTCTACACTAGTAGCCAAGGTACAATGCCCTTTGGAAATGCAATTTGGGAGGCAGTCATTAGTAGTCAGTCTGGCCTTACTTTAATCCTGCTTACAGGTTTAAAGACTTGATCACACTTTCTGATTTGATGATACACATGAGAGTTTATGATTACTATGATTTAGACCCCGTTTGCCTCCGAAATGTAGTCATTTTAAATGCTTTTTCTTTTTATGAGTGTGGTAGTATTCCATTGAAAAAAATCTCTTTATGTTCTTTTAGAAAGTCAGATTGCATTTCATAGGGTGTGGATCACAACATAAAGTTTCCAATAAGTACTTTCATCGTTACATTTTCACGGCACCATGAATGTGTGAGAAACTCAGCATTAGAAAATGCAAAATGTACAACTACTAGAGACAGAGTCACATGATACAATTTCCTTTGGGCATTTAGGAAATGAAGCGGTGCGGAATAAAGCTGTAAGATTTAATATTATTTTGGGCAGCGACACAGGCTGCGGACACAAGCTGAGGGCGGGTAAGCCACATCACAGCTAGGTCTCCTGACCTGACAACGTGATTGGCTGGCATGAGCAGAGTGACGCTCCCAACACAACAATACGGTGAGATAAAGAAGATCTGCATGTCAAATAGGACCAATTAGTCAGTGTAACCCCCCTCCTTGGTAACAGCGTGTGAGGTGAGTGTTCATGCTCAGTGAAGCAAAGAAGGCAGGATTCCTGCAGCTCTCCAGTGCTCCTGGCTTTAATGTCACACAAGCAGGTTGCTCCTGTGCTGGGGCTCAGGTGTGTGACAGTCTCATCTATGGTAGCAAAAGGCTGGAAGCCGTGAATGCAGGGTGCTGGAACCTGCTACACAGTGTGGGAAAAGACATGAACTTCACACCAAATATACGACCCCCAGGGCAAAGCTCAAAACAATCTTCTCGAGCAATAAAAGCAGAGAACTGGAATGCAAAAAGTCGAAAAGCTAAATTTTGACTCGTTTAGGATTTTATTTGCGGAACTTTGCCGAAACACGTTACGGTGCCAGCGTCGTGTCCAGCAATTCTATCATATTGTGCTTCTAAAACCGCAGCAAAAGAAGAAACTCATGACCATGACATCATATTTTCTGTGGCTCCTAGGGTAACTAGCTAAGTAGAAGCACACGGTTGAAAATAAAGCAGTATAAGTCCATGCCTTAACAGTTTAAATTAAACTGGAGGGGAACTCATTTAATTCCAAGAAATTTCTCTGTTGAGAGACAGGGGGACAATTTCCGATGGCAAAAAGGCTGCAGATGCTTCGGATTAACCGCACCCGGTGCCCCTGGGGTACCAGTTTATCATCCATGCGACATTCATTTCATCATTCACTTTCCTTTGAGCCCACTGTGCATTTGAGACCTTATTTAATGCCCGAATCAGGCATGAAGTTAAGTGAGAGGCCCTGTCAGGTATCAGACCTCTGCATGAAGATTCTACTACAGGTTGCGTGCTTGCACAGGTTGTGTGTTTGCACAGGGTGCGTGTCTGCACAGTCTGCTAAGAGGATACAACAATAAATGTACTGGGACTTGTGAGTCATCTGGAGTCTGAGGGATGCATTCTGTGCAAAGGTTTCCACTGACAATTTCACTTATATCATTTGTTATTATTATTATTTTAGAAAAATGTCTGAACAATGCAACCAACTGTAAAGGCAGTCTCAAGACAAAAAAATTTGTAGAATAGATTTTTTGGCTTAGAATGATTATCATGTTATACCAAGGGTAAAATCATAAAGAGTAAATGCATAGCCAAAGAAAACAATTAAATAACGTTCCATATTTTCTCAGTAAAATCTGCAAGTAGCAGGTGAACCTTCAGTGACATGCTGTTCAGTGAGTAAAAAAAATTGAATACCACCATAAATCCTTAACTGATTGTAGTGTTACGGTTAATATTATTACGTCATATAGAACCTGATATACTTCAGCTATATAAAATGTCAAAATAAATATCAAGAGGTAGAGTCCATAAATTTAGTTAGTCAATTCATTGGACAAATGTGTACATGCTGTATTCTGTAAACCAGTTAGGTATGAGTGGTCAGTTATATGGTTACCACCTCTGTTCATGGAAAAATCTAATAAACAACTAAATTTCATGTGGTCACAGACATGCTACCTTGAAGGATAATAGTACTGAAATAGGAATGTGCACTTCGACCAAAAAGTCCCTTGACAACATGGGACCATTTAATTAGCGTAAGTGGGCAACAAAACAAGGGTTCAGTTCCAGCAAAGGCAACATGACACATCCATCATCATATGTGGTCATTTTGTCTCTCACAAGGTTTTTGTTTTACGCACATAAGTATTCAGAAAAAGGTCTTGAACTGGAGAGAGAAAGCCCTTCCTCTTAGGCCATCACTGCCCACTGCCTACTACATCTCCCATGCTGAGGGTATGATGAGAAGAGGAGAATCCAGCAGGGCGACATCATCAAACCCTGCCAGGGAACATCTGTCCGACACATGATTATTTGATCAGAAACCAGCATTTTTGTTAAATTGTTGGCAGTTTATTTTGTGTCTTTGAATGCACAGCACAGAAAATCCAGTCTGAGAACAATTTGTTATTTCTGACCATAAACACAGGAGACATCTCATGCAGCATCTCTAAAAATAGGAATGCGAGGATTTGATTCATATTCCAAATTCAATTAAACTGTGTTCAGCTTTATACATGCCTGTCCCAATGCGGCTACCCCACATCACCCTGCATACGGCGCTTTGAGCCTATTCATGTCTGAATAAAATGTACTTTTAACAGCATAACTTTTAACCTCACATGTTTCTCTAACAAATTACACTTTTAAATTCTGTTAGGGAAATACTTGATAAGCTTGGAAATAAACTGATGGCAATACAATTAAAACAGGAGAATTCTGGATAAAAAAAAAATACTATGATGATGTTTGAAAAAGAGGCATCCACATCCTACGAAAGGGCAGCACTAACACCTTCTGGCCCTCTTATGTTAGACATTATGGGGGAGGGCCATTACCTCTCCTACTGGGTAAACAAGTGACTCAGAGACTAAACTCTTTGGCTACTGGTGTGAGTCAGTCCACCTGTACGCAGCATGGATGGGAGCAGGAAGCTAAAAGCAGGGTGTATATCTAGGTCAGCACGCCCATGTTTACCCAGTAATAAAGCACCCTTAAGTCTACCTAATGCCATATTCTGCAGCTGTCCAGACTGTGCATCCCAACCTTAATTGAATGAGGGGTGTTTTGTGTGTGTGTGTGTGTGTGTGTGATAGACAGATTGGGAGTGAATGGTTTCTCCACAATGGGTGGGTATGGCCCTTCCGGGAGGGAAGCCGTGGTGAGGCAATCAGCCCCTAGCTGCAGGAACACCTGAGTTCTCAGCTGCAAGGACGAAGGGGGCAGACGGCCGCCACCAATCAGGCCGGCAAGGCGAGCAAAAACGCGGCGGCATGTGACTGATTTTAAGTGGAGCTGAACTGGAATGCAGAGTAAACACTGCGGGATGGCGACCTAGCAAGGTGGCAAAATTCAGCTGAGAAAGACACAATATAATCTCTTTCATCACGCCTGCGATCCGCGCTTGCCTAAGCAGCGACTATGACATTAGCCTCAGATTCAATGTGCCTCTCTCTGACTTCTGTGTGAAATTGTCTCTCTGGACACAGTCAAAGCTGATAAAAATCAAAATCCATGCCCTTCAAACAATCTCAGCTCTGAGGAGAAAGTTTTCAGTCACCAGTATTGGCATGAAACGCCCTTCTTGGTCATTGCTCATAAGGGTTCATCAACTTTAAACAAATATTTTATCAAGGTATGTATATACAGAAGCATCAAATAGATTGTGCCTTAAAGGGTAGCTATTTATGGAGTATTTCTGGAGCACAGCTGGGTTGTCCGTTGTCAATAACAGCATGTTACTAAGTTGATCTTTAACCATGAAGCTCACCAATGTGAGAGAGCGAAGCGTCGTAAAAAATGTAGAACATTTCTATAGGACAGAGGAAATGTTTAAGGCAACCAAAATTTGTGTTGAAAATACGACAAAACCATTAGGGACTCATACAGTAACAAGGCTTCTGGTTTTGATAATCACTATCTGGGGAAAAAAGGGGAATATGAAAGAAAAAATGGAAAATGAAAATAATCTGTGAAATCATTAAACGTATTCACTTGTAAAATGTGCTGGAGCATCTGCTCTTCAAAAGAAGAAAAACAACAACATAAAAACCTATGGTTCACAGCAGGAAGAAAGCTAATAGTATTAGAAGCAAATGCTGTTTAATGCTACAAAAAGTTCTGGTGTGGGTTCAACGTGACGCTGGTAAATAACTCAAAATGAATCAATTAAACATAATTGCTCATTATATGCAGAAATCACAAAAATAATGGAGAACTAGCATACAAACAACACTTCAAAATCCTTCTGTTTAGAGTAACTTAAATATATAAAAATCCATTTGTAGCCTTGGTTATTGAATTTAATGTGTTATGGTTGTGCTAGTTTTGCGGACAATGAGGTGGCGTTATGTTACACTCCTTATGTTTCCCTCTGTAAGCATTCTTATTCTGAGAATGGGTTATGCTTTCTGTGCAAGTCAGTCTCGTAAACCGATTTTACCAGTAACTGGTCTTGTTTTGGCTCTGTAGTTTCCAAGGAAACAAAAAACAGCAAGAAGTTCCTTTGCATGCCTCCTACAACATCAACAAACTAACAGCAAGACTTCACTTTCTACCGAAAATAATACAGAATACAGAATTCTGCCCTCTAAACTCTTAGCTCTGGGATGTCTAAGATGGACAAATATTTGCTGACATTATGCCAATAGCCTGGAGTAACATGCCATTAATGATTCTGTGAAGACAGACATTGTGTTCCTGTTTTGATTTTTTGTTTATAGAATTTGTGACTTCCCTCCAATACACTGGCTTATTAAACTTAATAAGATTTTATTTTCAGCATTGTGCACCCTGCAGGCACTGCAAAATATTCAGAGATGATCTGGTCTACGAAGCTTTTTAAAGGTTGTATCACAAATGTTTGTAAATGCTTCTGAGATAGCTGACACAAACCTTGAGAATGCCTCATGTAATGTTGCAGAGACAATGTTGTCCTCAAAAAAGGCACATATTGTGTTACCATGCTGTTGCCATTACTGTATTTTTTCCTAAAAAATCTTACTAAACTGTTGACAGCAATTCCAGCTTTCACATTAAACTCAAAGTCAAACAAAATGAAAGTTACATCTGTCATCGTAATCACTACTGTAACAAACCACATTCAACCAAACCATAATAATTTTGTGCAAGCTCACATTTGTCAAGCAGATTTATTTCCAGATAATTAGCACACCAAACAAAAAGTCAACATCACACAAGTGTTCTGTGTTAAGGTGCGTCAAACACCCCTGCAGAACACAGTGCGCCACAGATAACCAGAAAAAGACACCACCCAGTACACACCAACTTTATTTTACCCATAACTAAACTAACTGATCTACATTTTATGTGAAGCACTAATATGAGTGTTTACATTCCTTACTGTATGGACTACATGGTTTTAGTTATGAGCTAAGAACAAAAGAAAACTAAGAGATTCTCTCAAAGACAAGTTATGTAGTAAAAGTGTAAGAACACTGTATGCTTTAATGTTAGATAAAATAAACAGAGGCATTATAAAACCTAATTCTCCCTTAATAAAACCCCTAACTAGCTTAAATAAGTGTGTTGAGGAATATGCTATTAAACTTTAATGATGAAAATATGCAGTGACTGGAGCGGAGGCATGTAATTAATGTTTAAATTTAGCACAGTGCTGGTGGTGATTTGTCGCTGAAGTATAATTTTTTTTCTCCAAAAAAAAAATGCAGACGAATGTTCCCTGAATTTCTTGTTCTGTTGACATCACAAAAACAGAGCAGAGTTCTGATTCCTCATTACATTCTTTGATTTCATGCGCATACCTCAGAATAAGCACAGCAGAAGATCAAGTACACCAAATTAAACTCACAACTATTTCACCTAGCAAAGCTCACACTGAGGAAATCTTGCTGGCACTGCTGAGGTCAGCATAAGGCCAGTCAAAGATGCCAGTATCCAAACAGAGCTATCTTGTGACCAATGGGGTTCAGTCAATGATAACCACGTGAATTTAACATAGTTATTGTGTTGTTATTTGAACAGCATGCAATACAGTAACATTTGATTTGTTTTTTCTATCACTCACAATTCAACCCAGGATAAATTCATATATCACTTGACAACCAACAACAACAAAATAATCTGGTCAAGTGAAATATTGTCAAGGAATATTTCTCATATTGTGATATATCAACAAATACAACAAAAAATGTCTTAAGACAACCGTTCTGCTAAAAAATATTGCCCGTAAACACATGATATAATACACGATTATTTTGTATTTCATGACATAGAGTGAACGATTACTGCAACATTTTAAGAAATCATTGACTGACATGCCACATCACAACATATTCGACAACAATGGCTTTGTGCACACAAAAGTGTCAGGATTGTGTAAGGTCCAGAGACCAGGACTGATCAGCTCCCTGCTCACTCCCCTGAAGGTGCTCTCTAACAGTATCATGTTTAAGCAGAGATATTCCACCTTTATAAAGGCAGAGCTTTGTCGTGTCTGAAGGGAAGAGAGGGGGTTGTGGAGAAACCCCCCAGAAAAGGTAAATTACTCCAAATTGACTCTAAATATAGCCCACTCCGTCTGCTTTCTGATGGATAATGCAGAAACCGAACCGAAAGGAGTCCAAATGAAAAATCTAAGTGGATCGCTTTCCACCAGCGTCACACCTGGACTCAGGATCAGGAAGTACCAATCTCTGACCTCCCTTGATCTGTCAGCGATGACAGGGCTGATGGCCCAAGGATGGACGATCTGAAAATCCAACTTAATCCAGGTCAGCATGAAAGGCCTGAGTACAACACACAGGAACAGTGATGACAAATTTTCCTTTACATATATTCTCTGCAATGAGAGAACATCTGTAACATCATACCACTGTATTAGCTTTTTTTTTTTTTTTTTTTTAAAGTTTCATTCAACTTCCAAAGGCTTACCCTGGCTGGGGGTGGGACAGCTGGAGATATGACCCAGGCAGCATTATGCACAAGTCAGGGGCACTCCCAGAACAGGATGCCAGTCCATTGCAGGGCATGGGTAGAGATTTCAGGTCCAGAGAGTACAAATTCAAACTAAGATTTTGTTTCAACTATCCAGTTGAGTACTCTGTGACTATGACTTTATACTCAACTGGATGGTTGAGACAACTGAGTGACATCAACTGAAAATTTCCCAAACTCACTCACTTCACACGATTCATTGCCTAGGAAATGGAAGTAAATCTTGGAAATTTAATAAACATTCTTTGATGGACTAAATGAAGATGAGTGAGTTTTGCTTCCCAATACTGTAACACATGATGAGGAAGCCCGACTTTAGGTTATTGGTGGTCTGATCTCAAAAACAACAGAAATGGAATTAGCATGGAAATTTGCTATTCTGACTTGCTAACTGGACTTGCTATTCAATAAGCCTAAATAATGTCTTTGCACTGCAAGAGAAAGCGTTGTGCAAAAGACAGAACATGCTAACACCCAGGAGGTCTGAGGCAGGCGGTCCATATCACTCTACTGTAGAGCCACAGAACCTCGTTAACCAAACAGTCCAGCACTGCAGTGGTTACATGAATGCAAAAAATAACTGAAAGTGGATAGGAAGCCCATAGATCCTGCATCTGTTCTATGCCTTTTCTTACTCAATAAACCTCCTAGGGGTGTTGAATATCCCTCGGGACATTGAAATAGGAGTTAAACAAGCGCTCAAAGGTCATGTTACTTGATGACTTACTCTTGGCATGTGACCATTAAATACTTTGCCTCCAAAGTATTGCATAATTTGTGGATTAAGACAAGTATACTGTTGTAGGTATTCAAAGAACGCCTTGCTACAACCATGCTATAACTATAACAGTAGAAACCAAATGCTGGTCCTAGAAACAGAAAGAATGTCAACGGATGCGACTGAATATGGGAGATAAAAGGCAGATCAAACTTCAAGGGCATGTACAGGGAGATTTAACCCTATGTTGAGTAGAGAAGCCTTTTAAATTGGATGGCTGTTACATAACTCTGTTGAGGAACACAAACGGACACCAATGAAACATACTGTCAGAGCAGAAGCTTTGTGTACCACATCCTGGCCTGCTATTCCTGCTGCACCAAAGTGACAGTATTATTTTTTGCAATGGCTGTCCTGTTAATATCTAACATTCAAGCACAGCTATTTTTCAGTTGTCAAAGTGTTTGGTGTCAGATTTCACCATTTTCTGCCAGGGAGACCTCGGTGGTGACATTTCTTTCAACACAGAGCATGCTGCCCAGTCCCAGTCCCAGTCCC
>JABFEB020000035.1:8892356-8913672 GCA_019775895.2 Stomatorhinus ivindoensis
AACTGTATAATGGTCGCACAGTAAAACAAACTTTCTTTTTTATTTCTATAGTTGTTGTGCAATGTGACGACTTGTTTGGAGCGAGGTTGTAGCAGTATTAGGATAGCTCTGGTCCAGCCAGCGCCTGTGCCCCCCCCCACCTCGGATTCCTCAGGGAGCAGAGTTTTCCTGCCCCATGGAAGCCCGCAGGCAGAGTAAAGAAAGGAGCGACAAGCAGCATGATCGACCTGTTGGCAAAATGTGGATGGCACAGTATGTACCAAAAATTAGTGCAGAGGCTCGTGTGTAGACTCCCTATCCTGGCCTATCTGCCAGCTGACTGGTACCAACAGCTGCCCCACTTTGATCGCCATTCTTTCACAAATTAAACCTTTCTTTTTCGATTCATAGCTCTGCTGAGAATGTCAGAGGACAATACAATTAACTCACCGTGCAAATGCTGTTTACAGGTGAAACTGAAGTGTGTTAGATTTGCAAAAATCTCAACAGTGCCAGTGCACAGAAATATATTTGTGCATCAAGACCACTGAGAAATTCAGGAATAAATATGTTTTTAAAAAAAGGAACACGATGATCTAGACCTACTTGTCACCAAAAAACTGTCAGAGAACAGCAGATCTCGTCATGTTTACTTCTCAATCTAACATGAAGACGCTTTCACACAGACTCATAAAAGGGATCTTTGTTCATAGTACGCCTAATAAATCAGCCACCATGACACCATAGTGCGCCTTATTTAAAGTTTTCAGGAACCCTGGCTGGGAGCCAGGCGCTCTGCAATTCAGTTTGCCACACGTTGCTGAAGCCTCCGTCTGTCAGCAGGCACAGCAGCCCAGTGCAGCCTCAATGGCAACAACAACAAAAAAACACCCTGAAAGTCACTCAAGGAGGCTGTCATAAAATGCACTGTGGGAAAAACCAGTGTCGTTTAGTAACAAGGAATTATATCGGTTCTGCACATGCAGTGCCACTGAAAACAAATAGGAATGGATTTGTTGTGGATTGTCACTGGGTGGATTTTGGAATCCCCCTGAAAGACAGGCCATTTTCAGATTTAACAAGAGAACAGTCGGTAACATTAAAAACGAACTAGGTTTTTTTTTTACAACAAATAGAATGAGTCGCTGCATTAAAACTTATTCCATGAATTAGCATAATGATTCAGTCCCTTTGACAAAACTAGATGCTGTGAGAATGACAATAATGTATTCTCCTATTGGCCCCATCACCACCACCTCATCTAATCCCTACTCCCCCCACACCCCCTCAACCACTGCAATCCCTAGGCCCCCTACACACTCTCCCCAGGAGGGGCTACTCCCTTTGCCATCACTAAACGGCATTACTTCAGTTTTGGTGCGATTTGTCTCAAAATGACAGAGGTCCCAGAACATTGCCTATGTAATGTTCCAGGGAAGTTTGAAAAAGAGCCATCAAACACTTTCAGCGTTACTGTGTTCTGTAGCCACCTAGTGCTGCGGCTTCAATGTTAATGCGATTTGTCTCAAAATAAAATACGATGCTGATCTTCATACATATAAATGTCCTTTTGAGGTAATAAGATCCATAAAATAGTTTTTGAGTTATCAGGCTAACAAAATAAAGCGTATGAGGTCACACTTCTATTTGCTATCACTGTGCGGCTTATACAGTTTTGGTGTGATTTGTCTCAAAATATGATCAGTTCCAGATATTAATAAAAATTGATACTTTATTGATCCCTGTGGGGAAATCACCTTTATGCCTCCCTCAACTCACTTTTTTTTCTAGTGGTGCCCAGGGAGCTGGGGGTTAAGGGCCTTACTCAAGGACTCACAGACATGCTGAGGCTGGGTTGGAACCAGTAACCTTCTAATTACAGGCACACAGGCTTAGCCCACTGAGCAACACGCTGCCCCTATTTTCATACACTTTAGGTCACAATGTGTCTGCAAAGTTTGAAAAAGACCTGTAAAATGATGGCAGAGGCAGCGGACCAATCCCTAAACCATATGTATTTTTTGTCCAGGGAATACAATAATAATAATAATATTTGAGTGCCCAGCCTGTTTGCAACAAAAACATTTCTATGATTTCAGAACACACAGACACACCAACCTGTGTCCCTTGTGAGGTTTCTTGGTCTTGTAGTGACTAAGAAGACCATAGAGAAAAGTCTACAGAATAACCAAGGATAAAGTCAATAAAAAAAGAACAGATCAGAAAAAAGGTTGTACAAAGTCTACCATATCCCGCTGGGCACAATTTATTCACTAAAAATGGAACATGAATCCTACCAGTGCCAACAGCTGCTGCTAAGATCAAGCTACCCAACCAAACTGATTAAAAGGCAAGAAAGACACTGGTAAGAATTGGCTGTGCAACACCAGAGAAAGAACTCCAGAGTTCAACACCGAAGGTAAAACTGGAAAATAACCACATCACTACAGCATCACAGCAGAAAGAAGTAGGAAGCAATCAGTTAAAATGAGCCATTTCAGCACCCACATGGATTTTGCAACAAAACATCTGGCAAAATGCGCAGTGGTCAGATGGTACAAAATTGGATGCTAGAAGTCTGAATTTGAAATATTAGATTTAGGACCAACGCAGTCAGGAGAAATAGCAGCAGCATCATGCTACAAGATGAGAGTGCTTGTCCTTCACACTGACTGCGAAGCATGCTGGAAATGAATGAAAGAGAAGAAAAAAGCAGAGGCAGATTCTAGGGAAAATGTTCACTCTGCCGAAACCTTAAAGCTCGGACAGTAAGTCACCTTTCCAGAAAGTCAAAAGTCCAAATGCTTTCAGGGAAAAGTCCATTCCAGTGTAGAAGGGCAAAGCTATAATGACAGAAGAATAACAATGTCTATGCCTTGGAGTGACAGAATCAAATTCCTGGCTTGAATCCCATTGATAATCTGGAAATACTTGGAAATTCATAGGCTAGTCCCAGGAAACTTGACATACTGAATAAATCTGCCAAGAAGAATTTGGAAAAACTGCATCAAGCCAGTAAGTCAAGTGTGTAAAGATGCATCCAAAGACATACACCTGTAATTGATGTCCATACCGAGAAATATGGCATTCATGAGTATGAATAATATATATTCCCTTTCATAATATTTACTGTAACCTACTTTACCCAATGAAACATTCAGTCTGTGCTGTCAAGTTTTGAAAAATGCATAGTGTTCCTAAACCATGCACTACTGGAGAGGTCTTTTGCAAAGCACTACATAAAAAGGTAACATCCTTTATAAAGAATACAGGCATAGTCTGGTAGAACAGTAAGGAGGTAAGGAGTTCTGGACTGATGCAATTAACAGTCAGTTTTTGGTGTCCAGATAAGATCATTAAACACAGGCATTCTTTCCAACAGTGTGGACAAAAGTTACTTAAAAGGCACATTGCCACCTGCGGCAGGGACTAAGGTATGTCACCGTCATCTGAGTGACCTGAACAATTAGGGCAGACAGATATTTAGACTTTGACACCACAAAGACAAAACACAATAACGTACAGGTTTTTCACTGTTCTTTCTTAAGCACAGAAATGCATCGATTTATGCTGCTAGGGATCAGAAATTATATATTTACTTGCAATCTGAAGCAAAATGACCCCCACACACGCCGAAATTGGTAATGTCACTTTATTGCCACTGTATATCCCATTATTTGCTGAAAACCACATATACAATATTATGCCAGAAATGTAAAAATCAGCAATACATGTTGGAATTACATTGTTTGTACTGTGCAAGGTCATGCGAGGCTACATATCATCTGAAACAAACGTTTTGAGACAGATCACTGAAATAGCAAGTGACATTTGCCATCTGTACTACAATATGTCTATATGAGATTATCTTTTTTTACATTGCTCTTATATTATGAGATATGAGAGCAAAACACTACTTCACCGTGCTCTATTAAATGGGTCAACATATTCACGGTGGGATCTAAGGGGAACTGTTGTGCGTTTTCAAGGTCTTATTTAAAGAATCAAAGAAAAATATTGAAGGACCTCTTAAAGTACATGGTGATCATTGCTGAAATAACAATGCGAACCTACAATACGAACATGTCGTGCATCTGCGATATAAAGATGTGTCTTTTTCGCGGCAGGTCACTTTATCTCTATTCATCTATATATAGAGTAGAACGACCGATACAGGACGGAAGAGGATTACAAATTGTGCGTCTGGTTTCCCACTTCAGCTTGACCGATATATTTGTTTCATTACATAAAAGGAAATTATATGAATATAACGTTAAACTGTTAGAAATTACATTATTAATTCAAGATGAGCACATTTGTGTAAAACATTTCAAGTAACAAGTGCGTTTAAAGAAATCGCTTTGAATTAATGTTACTCTGAAAATCATACTTTTAAAATACTTAGAATTTATGAATAGGTAACGGTTATATCTCGAAATACATACAGCATCCCAAATTATACTGTATCATACGTCTGTATCGCTAAAGTAATATCTAATGTAGATTGCTGATAGTTGAGAAGTCCATTTTTATATTAACGGTGGCCTTAATAAATATGCTCCTTTTTAATTTACAGACAATAAGTATAGGGTATGTCCACTATGGACTTAGCCTGGGAATCGGCTGTATAGCCACCGCACAGAGCAGATCTGATTATGTGCGGCGTTTGTTTTTGGCGCCGCTCTCCCACATTTCAATCCTAAAAGTCCCCTGGCAGAGCCGTGCAAGTTGCGAAACACGGACTTACCGTCGTTATTTGTTATAATGTCACAGGCGCCATTCAGGATGCCTTCCTTACCTTCCGCGATTGTGCTGTCGTTTATTGCTAAAGAAGTTGTGCGCGCTCCCCTCTCGCCGGTTGCAAGTCGGACTGCGTGCAGCCAGACCTTATTGCAATGTTTGACAATGATGTGCCGCGTCCTGGTTAAGCCCCACGCTCGTCCACGCATGCTCATCCTGGTCCCTTAAAGGGCGATGGTACCTGAGCGCAATTGCGCGTCCTAGTTTCCTTATACGCGCAGTGCTGGCGCTTCGCCCCCAGTCGCAGGTTTCCCGTAGAGTAATTGATGTTTGATTTGGACCGATTATGCATCAGTCTCCAGTGCCACTTCGGATTGGATTATCTCCATTGGCGTGAAGAAGCGGTTGGTTTACTAATCTCCGTTGTAGTTATTCATAGATTTGAAGCGTTCTTGCTCTTCCCGCTTGCTTTCCTCCTAAATTGCATGCGCCTATGTCGCAATATCAAGTATGCAAGGTGACACAGAAACATGGGATGGAGAAGCATAGATTAAGGTCCAAAGGAAATGCGATATTTATAGCAGATGGTCATCTATGGAACATGAGGAGGGATTTATGTTAGTTTGGCATTTATTTGTGTTATTATTGAAAAGGTCTTACTTACAGATGATGTATTGAAATACATTCTATGAGAGCTTTATTTATTATCTATGACCAGTATTTTATCAATAAGTATTTCATTTTGTAAAGGGAAATTGTTTTCCTCGGCACTTTAATGAATATTATCGGAACTGGTGTATATGTATATTTTTACCGTCTGTTTTTTTACAGTATGTCTGGACCCCTAATTGTATGTTGCAGTAATGGACCTCCAGTTAAAGCCCATTTTAGAGCTTAAATACAGGGCTGTGAAACGCTACCCACACTCCACCCTTTAGTAAATTCCATGTGGTAACACACTATATACCGATTATACTCATTCGTTTCCTCGTGTTTTACATTTAAGCCGACTTAAAGGATATGAAAGTACTAGAATTACACAGTCTTAAATTTGTCGCCTTAACAAGGTAAACAAAGGAAATTGTTGTATACTTGACAAAAAAAGTACGTTAATTTGTAAAAACTGACACCTCTTCTCAGGAGAGATAGATACATGACATAAAACCGCTAATATGATTCTGGCAGTACAGGGTGCAATTAAAATGTCACTAATGATATTTGAGACAGATAGTGTCATTAACTGGGTCATTTTTTAGCTGGGAATGCAGGGAACACCCCAGCAGAAAGTGTCCCTAAATTTGGACAGTGTCTGGAGGTTGGCGGGGTGCTTTGCCTGGTAACTTAAGCATAATTATGGGTGCAAAGTCATGGAGCCCTACTGTTATGCCTGTTGCCCCCAGCACGTGTCCTCTACAGTCAGCAATAAAGATCATTCTACACTTCATCTGTTCCTGAGCTATAGATCCATGGGGGGTAAGCAGCTATCTGAGAAAGCTATCCCTTTACACTCTGTCCTTGATGCACTCAGCATGATCCACGTAGCTGGTTCAACGTTTCACAGAAAACAGGATATCACAATGAGTACAGGAGTCAATTTCTTCCTCCTCGCAGGAAACCAGCCAAATTTATAATGATAATGTCCATACCACAAATAAGAACTAAGTGATCTTTCTGACAAAGTACAGCATTCCAGAACTGAGATTCCCCTCTGCCACTCCCTTCCGTGAAAATGATAGCCTCGTGCTATTTTTCAAATTCTGTTTCTGAAACAGAGGTCTTCACCTCATTATCTGAAGGGTGGCGATTTACCTTAAACAATCAACTGTAATTCAAGCTCCTAATGCCTTTCGTCAGGTTTCCTGTACCACTTTACCTCACACACCCATCTTTTAGCTAGAACATCTGTATTGATTTGGAAACATCATTAGCATTAATACTGACACCAGCAACAGACTGTATTTTATTGGTGTGTACTTGAAGCTAAAGTGCTAACACAAAAACATTAATAATAATAGTAACAAAAATATATATTATATGCTATCCAGCATTAGAAAGTCATGTACCAGTTATAAGAACAGAAGGTGCAACTGAAATATTTCAAGAATACAAGCATGAAAGAGACTACATTCATTTTTGTGGCTTGTCGGGAAATTTCCACTGGGAACTGAGAGATGTGGGCAAGACTCAACATTCAGACAAATCACTCAAAACACGTATTGCAGTGTAGAGAGATTTTTCAGGGCCAAAAGACCCAAACGTCGACTCTCTGCTGCCAGTTCATGTTAACAGTCAGCCTCGCTTAGAATCAGCTATGATTTCCACTAAATCCTCACGTCGTCTTTCTTCCACAGCACTGTGAAGTACTCATCTCCTCACGGAGCATGGCCCGTGGAGTGAGATACACAAACAGAACAGACTGCTCTGTGACTCAGATTTGCCTGCTTACTCACGTGACTCATGGGAACAGAAACATGATGGTTTTTTATACATCAGCCCCAAATTAAAACCACTAACCGGGTGGAATATCTGATCGATATCCGATGCACTAACGGCATCCTGGCATTTGGAGGCCGAAGCGTCTTCATCTTCATAAAAGCCCCTACCGCTTTCCTCCGAAGGCCGACGCCCAATAAAGACACAGAACTGGCAGCAGACAAGAGCCAAGCAGATAACAGGGTCTCACAAGACTAGCTGCTGCTAACAGAAAATTACACATCCAGACTGAGCCGCTGTAACATCTGCGCAATCCTCACCATGGTGTCTGAATGGGGACAGGCTGGCAGAGCAGTACAAAGTCTATAATTCATGCAGTGCTGGATATGGAAGGGGCAGCTTCGGAACACAACTTCCACTAAGGATTACAGCTCTGGGGAGAGGTTTTAAGTAATCTCGCTGCTTTATTTTTAAACTCATTTACAAGGCTTGTATCTTTAGCCAGGGCAACTGAAAGTAGGCCTGTCAAACCACAATTCATGGCATACCACACCAAGTACTTCCACCGGAATACAAAGCATATCAAAGCAATGAGACTTTTGAATTAGCTACGAATAAAGCGGAATGGTTTGGCTGGGAGCTCGCCAGACATTTATCCGACAGGTGGACATTAATTACAGAGACGGTGATCCATTGTCCCAGAATGACTGACACCGATCAAAAGTAAAACATATTCACTTTTATTTCACACGGGGGTAAAGTCTGAAGTGTATGCCATGTAGGACAGGAGACTGTAAAATGAAATGGGTCAAAATCACTGGCTTAAGAAGCAACTGTTAAGTCGGCAATGAAAAGAAACTCAATTGAAAGATACATTCTTTATTTGATGCTTGAAAGAATGAAACTCATAATAGTGAACATGTAACAAAAATTCACTGAATGAACCCAGGTTAAAATAAAACTATGATCTGTCACGGTCTTGAGACAGATGCTATAGCAAAAAAAGGAATATAATATTTTACAGCAAGACATCACAATTTAACCAGTTGTTGGATGAAAAAGAAGAAAAAACAATAAGAATCAGGTGATTGAAGGGTAACCTGTCTACTACAGTACTCTGAAACTGTATCCCTCTGGCTCATTTAACGCCAACAAATTACTACCAAAGTGGCTGAACAGCCTGTTTAACAGCTTTTATATTTAAACCCCTTTTCTGTGATAAATTTAGTTACATAAAATCAAGTACCTCAAATACTTGCACAAAAGTAACCATGTAAAGCTGGGAAGCATTAAAAATCAATAACACTGCTTTTTCAGAGACATCAAGTTAAGTAATTTACTTCCAATGTCAGTCCCATCACCTGGCTAAAATCCACAAGCTTCACCGTCTGTAATTGTGAAAAACACGGAATAGAAACTGGGCACAGCTGGGGCTAACGAACTTTAAAACATCATTTTCCACAGTGGATCCGTTCTTGTTTTTCTGAGCACAAATCACTTTATCCTCAAGACTTTTGTGTAAAGTCTCCAACTGCATGATCAGAGTGTCAGTTCGTTACCGTTGTTAAACAAATATAATTTCCAAATTGGCAAACAAACAGCGGAAGCCATAATGTAATGTAGCAGTGTTTCAGTGTTTCCAAACGGAGCTATACACATTCTGGGAAAGCTGAGGAAGAATAATTTCATAGAATTGGAATCATCATAGGTATTAAGAAAAAAAACAAAAAACCTTTTCCTTTCCCAGAATTCATAGCAAGATGTATGACACCTTAAAGGTATGCCCGTCAGGACCCTCCTAGTACAAGCTGTCACAAAACCGAAATTACCCTTTAATACACAAAATAAATGTTTCCTTTTTAACCGATTTTCGTGAGACTTTACAAAAACTTGGCTTGAAGCGATAAAACAGTAGTTTTTTTTTTTTTGTTTTAAAAAAAGAAAAGGCCTTTTGTATCAAACAACAGCAGGATGCACAAGCCCAGCTAGCTGGCGATATAGAGACTTTACAAAATGCCAGACAGTGATTACTTGTTTTCCTCGTCTTGCAATTTAATTTAAACTATCTTCGCCTCCTGGGAGAGGAGTCCCGGCTGTGGTCATCATTTCTCCTGGACTCGCGCTGTCTGTCAGAATGCCGGTTTTCCTTGCCCGACCTCTCCAGTCCGTTCCTGTACGAGTCCCTGGAGTTGGTCTCTTTCCGGCTCCTGTCTCGAGACTTTGACCGCTGTCTGCCGGATTGACTCTCTGGCTCCTTCTCTCGGCTCCGGCGTGTGTCTGCGCGCCGGTCAGCCCGGGAGGAGTCTCTCACGGCGTCCCGCTCCCGCCGCTTGTCCTCGTTGCCCTGGTCGGGCCGGCGGGAGGCGTCACTCCGCTCCCGCTGGTGCAGTGGTGGGGCCTCTTCCCGGTCACGCCCACGGTGGCGAGAGCCACGGTGCTGATCCTCGCTGCCGCCGTCTCGAGGGTGGTTCTGGTGCCGCTCGATGGGCCTCTCCTCCAGCGGAGGGTGCCTGTGGTGCTTCTCCTTCTTCTTCTGGACCTTCTTCTTGCGCCTCGCATCCGAATCTGGACAAAAATCAACACTGAATATCAGGCCCAGAATCCCTGCACACCTATTCACAGCGTGAAAAGCAGCTTTATCAGGAATCAAAAAAAAATGACTGATGCTGCATATCTTTTTATTGCGGCTCGGACCCGGTGTGGGATGCAGGGTTTTGGCAGGTTGCAAATGAATATTGCAGCAATGAACCAACCTCCCCAACCATGATCCATTCAATAACTTTCATTTATTATCAAAAGAAAAGCCACATGTCCATGCATGTTTGACTTTCAAGGCATTTTGAGTTCAATGCTACTGGACAAATTATAGCGAAGACTCCACTGCCCTGTCAGGCTGAGCATTTCAAATGCATCTCCTGTTGTTCTTGTTGAACCAGCATGATATGGAGACAGTTATATACCATAAATCATCCATCCATTTTCCAAACACTTAAGTATGACAGGGAACCGGCTGCTTATTCCAGGAAGCACAGGGTACAAGGAAGAGGAAGACCCTGGATGGGAGCCCGGCCCATCGGAAGGCGCACACCCACACACCCTCATGCACTATGGGCACTAATTCACCTCCCTGCATGATTTTGGATGAGGGGAGGAATCCAAAGTAAAAAGAGAAACATGCCAGCTCTACACATCAGGGGGAAGAATTCAAACCTACAACACTGGAGAGTTTCTTTTAATCACATACTTTCGGGGTTAAGGGCCTTGCTCAGTGGCCAACCCTGGGATTTGAATCAGCAACCTTCTGGTCACAGGTACAACATCCTAAGCTGAGCGACCCCCGGAAATGAGAAGTGTGAGGCACAAATCATCAAACTATATTTTGTTGTCTGAGTATTTATACAACAAAGCTGAATCTAATCTAATCTGTTTTGTATTAAATTAAAAAAATCTTTTTAAAGAAAAGCAACACTACTCTGACAAGTACGCAGGCTGAGAATCAAGTCGTCCATCTATTGCTCCCCCATCAAACACACAGCACTGGCCCTCTTTCAGGCAGGAAAAAGCAGCTACCCCGGAACTGGACGGACAATGCTGAGGTGGGGGTCAGGCACCTCTTTCTAAATGTGGTCATTTGTACATCATCAGAAACCAAAGCCTAAAAGTATCGCTTATGCAATTATGGCTTTGTGCGGGCAAGTTAACCCTGGAAAACGACGCAACATTTGGCCACAGACAACCGTGAGTGTATAATCCGGAATTTACATGACACCGAGGATATTCCTTTGGGGGGGGAATAATGGGTTTGAGTGGAGAACACAATTCACGAAAAAAGGCGGCGCACTACCTGTGAGGTACAACCACGGCCTGGCGAGCTCTCAATGGGAGCTTCTAAACGAGCAAGAATCTCAAAGCACGTGTGGTAAATGCTATCGAGAAAAACTGTTCGAGGAAGGCAGTCAAAAACAACGAGGTCATGTGCAAGGTGCGAGTCTGAGCACAGAAACCAGCAAGCAGAACATAAGACCAGATTGATGATAGCCTTGCTCACGAAAGGAAGGCTGAAATAATTGTTTAGATGGTTGAAACAGGTCAGCAGATAAGGTCTGAGCTCAGCACTTGTAATACAACAGTCAGCAGAAAAACCCCAACACTGCCCAAAAAAATCTGTAAAAACAAACAGGTAGCATGAAATTCCAGAGAATACTGGGAGTGTGTAGTGCCAAACAGGGTCATGCAACTTATAAATCCCTTACAGTGAAAATGTGCACCCTTCTGTACGCTTTGGTATATGGGGAAAACAGGAGTTTGGCTGGGAAGGAACTGACAGTGACTGTGCTCCTACACCAAACAGGGCAAAAAGGTTTTACTCTTGCAATTAAGCAAAGGCACCTGAGCTGCTGCTGCTGTCGGACGAGGACTCTGACGAGGAGTCACTGGAGTCGTCACTGCTGTCGCTGCTGCTGCCTGAAGACGAGGAGTCCGAGGAGGAAGAGGACGAGTCAGAGTCAGAAGACTCCACCTCCTGAGCCTGGGTCATGATCATTTTGGGAGCATTCTTCAGGTGCTCGCGAAGCTCGTCCCTGCATGAGACCATGAGGAGGTAGTTTTGAGGTTTCCCCAGGAAGCAATGAGTCACCAACAGTAGACGAAGCAAAAATGGTTGTGTAACACTTACGTAAGACCACCCAGGCCGATGGAGGTGAAGAAATTGATGGCAAATCTTGTGTTCCTAGGATTGTCTCGAGGGAACAGGCCTTCGAAGAATGGTTGCAACGTCCTGCAAAACATGAGCGAAACCAAAAAAACAAATAAACTTCTAACCTTGACGTAAGTGGTAAACACAAGACTAAAACACTGGCCATATTTTAGTGTTTAATCTTGGCAAGCTTACATATCTTTGAGGCGTTCGTTGAGCCTGGGAAGACCCATGTAGGCACAGAGCTCCTGGAATAAAATCTTGACAAAGATTCGGCTGGAGGAAGTCGTGGTGTCTTCACTGATTTTTATGCACTCGAGCACCTTCAAAGTAGAAAGCAGACGTGTAAACATGTTCCTCAGTAACTTCTGCACCTCTACTTATTTCAGGACTCGTTACATTCCAATATTTCCATCCATTACATTTCAATATTTTTTAACTCCCATAACACTCCGAGCATGTCAGGACAGGAATAATGTTATTAAACTATCAGATGGTGCATTTTATACTGAAAAGAAAACAGCTGGTAAGAAAATTTGACTAAACGTGGTTATCGGCACTTACGCTCCAGGGGACGGAGTCTGTGTATAGAAGATGTGCAAACATCCGAGCTACGTTTCGAAGCTTATTGGTTTCAAGGCGATGAATTGTCTCATACTGCTCCTGGAATATGGCTTCGAAGCTCTCCATATACTCCTTCTTCAGCAAGCAGAAACGCTGAATATTGTGTTGGAGGGATTCAGGATTAGAGGAAGCATGGCCTTCGAGCATAGTCATTTATCTTTCCCTGTTCCTTAGTGCAGTTTCCCAATCCGGTTCTCGGGAACCCACAGTCGGTCCACGTTTTTGCTCCCTCTGAGCTCCTTGCTAGACAGTCCACATTTTTGCTCCCTAACAGCACTACTGGGAGCTGACAAGGAGCAAAAAAGTGGATTGTCTGTGGGTCCCTGAGAACTGGATTAGGAAACACTGCCTTTGTGCTCTCTGTACAGGGCTACTCAGCCAGACTTACCCCGGCCAGGAGCCCAAAGAACTTTTCATAGGTCCTCTGCTGGGCACAGCAGTCCAGGATCATGTTGCATAGCTCTTTCTGCAAGATAAATAAGGACCGTGAGCCCACTTCCATTAAACACAGAGAAGCTACGTATAGCCACAGTCTGCAAGATATTCCAGTCAGACGCTAAAGAGCAAGATTGCTGTGTCAGGCCTTTCTCCCATAAGCATTAGCACATTATTTTAAATTTTCATTATTCTCAATAAATCACTCTCAGTTACACACCATGCATTAGCCTGAAAAGGAGCAAGTGAAGTTGATGCATTTGTGACAATCAAGGTATATCTGCATAGTTATAAAGTATAAATTCGGGTTAAAGCTTGGAAGACTGAGTGGTTGTAAATGCTGCTGTTTGAGTAGCTGCAGGGTACAGAAGGAAGGCTCACGAAGCCTCTGTAGCAAGTTCCTGTGTCAAGCCAAGGACAAATGGCCGTGATCAACCCCCCCCCCCCGCGATAAGCAGGCGCAGCACTGCCGTGGGACCCACCAAAGCAGGGCCGCCTTCTCTCCCGGGAGTTTGATCACACTCAGGAGGAGGGGAGCCACTTTCGGTAGATATGGGAACGTTTAAAGTTGTGAAGCAGCTTCGGGGAGCATCTGTCGGGATAGCAGAGCTCCCCAGGCTCCCGCTGGAAGGGACGGTCCAACAGGGCCACTATCTTAGAGGCAATTACTGCCCGTAGTGATTGCAGAGAAAAGGACGTTTTAATTAAAATACACTAAACACATTAACGGCACTTCCGGGGGATTCCCCTCCCCCACCTTTAATGAGGCAATAGTCAGGCATGTACATGCCAGGAGTGCTCCAGTGACCCACAGCCCCCCCGGTCTACAGTGCGGGAAAACGGGACTGGAGGTATGTATATAATTTATGTCACCAACCCCCAGGAAGACTTTGTCCCTCATGGGCTCAGCTGTTCAGTTTCTTGAAGTGAAATTTAAAGCCTTGGAAACAGACCCCCGATACTGACAAACGATCAGGGGAACTGAGGGGGGGGGGGGGGTGGTAAGGGGGTGTATTGTTTCACCAGAACATCAGTTACACAGGAGTTTCATCTTCAAAGTCCTCATCAGTGGCTGAAATAACTGAGGAGCTCCTCATGAGCGCTGTGAATTTCTGAGCAAACTACTCCACCCTCTTGACGCACGCGGCTGGTCTGCTGACTGCACCATCTGTGCTCCCCAACCGCAGCTGGAACAACAGAGCACTGGGCCTTAAACCCGTTTAACGGTGGCCTTTCCGGTGCTGCGATTCCCCTTCCAGCATGAGAGCTCCGTTCGGATTTCCTCCGGGTCACGCTGTCGGGGAGCTCGGCGAACCCGTACGGGTAGAACACACATGCTGGGCCCCACAGTAGGATGCAATCACACGCCTATCTGAGTGATGTGGATGGAGGCTCTGTCCTGATAGCAATGTTCGCTATACCGCCACAGAAGAAACAGCAGCGCCTATCCCACCGGACTATACGAACCGCGTAATGTCAAACTTACGGCCCGAGCGGGTTTCACAGAGGGCACACCAACTGTGCCCTGTAAAACGGATCGCAAAGCAGAATGCGATCCCATTACCCTCCAGCGTGGCTGAGCAGGGGGGAGGCGGCCAATTACTCCTTCGTAAACTCACTTCACTTCAAGGCACAATCACCTCTGCGAGTTTGGAGAGGCGCCGAGAGCCAGACGTGCGGCCAGGGCGTGAGTCAGGCGCTAAATGCAACACGGGTGCTAGGAATGGATGCCGGCACTAGAGGGGGGACAGGAAGACACCAGGTGCCGACTACAGCGGCATTTTACAGGCAGTTCCTACAAATGTGATCCAGACTCAGGGTGGAGACCAAGGACCTGGGCGAAAGAGAGGAAACTCTGGAGTCTCCTTTCACAGGGGGACGTGAGGTTCTTCTCAAAACAGGCAGGCGAGAGGACTGCACAGGGACAGTCTCAGTAAAACAGTCATAACACGTCATTCCTTACAGATACTTTACCATCACACAATACTGATCTAACAGAGCTGATCTTATGGCCTCCTCTCATACAAAACAGTATAGCATTTAAAACCCAGCTTTTCGTCATCTGCTTTTCAAAAGCAAGATCACAATATTATTGAACTTTCAACAAAATTTCAGTGTCAGTCTTACCACCAAAAAAAATGCACTTTCAGTGAACTGCTTGGGAAACTGCACTACATGTTCATCAGATGGATGGGAACTGACAGGTAGTAAGGAGCAACAGATGTGCCCTGAGTGGGGATTCAAAGCTGTGGGGTGAAATCACTCACACACCGCTGTGGCTGACAAGAGCAATAGCCTCTCGCACCCCTGCTACCAAGCGAGGACAGGTCCTCACCCGTAGCTTGGCCCGGGAGACTTCTAGCATTTGTAGCATTAGCCTGTGCAATAATTCACCTCGAACTCCCAATGGCTGAGGCCGAATCTCCCCCATTCTTGCTCATTAGGAGCCCAGGGGCTAAAAAGCTGAGTGTTTCTGGCTTCAATTGGAGCGTTCTGAAATATTAATGCAAGTGGCCATTTGGGGGAAAGCCCAGGACAGAGGCCTGTGCAGAAGGCTGGAATATCGATTGGCGTTACAGTGCAGCCATCACAAACAGGATGAACTGGATCATGAAATACAGTCGTGTCCAACATTTTCATGGGGTGGGGAGCAGTGGCATTACCAGGATACCATTGGGGTTGGGGGGTGGTGACAGTAAAAGCTGTCATGCTTCTGGACACTACAGAAAACAAAAGGAACTATCTGTGGTCGGGTCGTTTTCTGTATTTTTTTCCGGGGGGGTGGGGGAAGCACAGGCGGTCACTCGACAGTGTCCCCTGCAGGAGAGCGCAGTCAATGGCAGAAATGACACCGCGGAGACAATCAAAGACCAACAAGCTGAGGCGGCTTCCGCAGAAGCAGATGGGTGAAAGATGAAGCCCCGGGTGCGACTTACTGCGCTTACGGTTAAGGTGAAATCCGATCCAGTGTATGCATGAACAGGGCTGAATGCAGAAAGACATCTAAAACCTTTTAAAACCTCACCCCGGTTTTGTCATGTTATTGCGCAGAGGAACGGGCCAGGTGAATAGAGGGGTAGCTATTAAGGAAGATACATTATACTCCTTCCATGGGACTTTGTGCTAGAGGGCTTGTGTTCAATCACATTTGGTGAGCCTCCGACGACAGCCAGCACTAGTGCTAGGTTACAGACAGCCCCAGTTACCGGAAACTACCACTTCATCCTGGCAGGAGGCCTAACCCTGTGTACCTGTGGTGCCGTACAGTCACATGACGCAAAAGGCAGGGCGACAGGTTAACCATGAACTCAGACTAGGGCTGAAGGATAGTGGAAAAAATCATGACATGTTTGGAACACAAAACACATACCACCTAATCTTACATAACTACTAAAATTGCCAAACATGATCGGTTTTGTTGCCCTTGACAGAGTAAAACCGTTCTCATTCAATCATTGTGGTCCTTGCAATATGACAAGTACATGTGCTTAACATGCAATGTCCATATTACCATGGCACATCGTACAGTCTTAGCTCATACACCCACGAAGAAAAGACCAAATATGCCGGGTAATTTACTAATGGCTAATCACAGTGGTCCGCACAATGTGACCTGATGCCAGTGTAGGGCAGACCACAGCCAGTAGGATGGCTCCCAAAGCCCTTCACGTCAGCCTCTCATGTTCCTCAGGGACATCAGCTGGTACATTCATTACGACTGTTTACACTGGCAGGCCGGCTGCACTGCCAAGGATGTCATTCACACACACACACGACCAAAGGCCTGCTCCAGACACACACGCTTATGACAGAGGAAAGTGAGACATTTAGAGACATCGGTCTGAATAGGCTGCTCTAAGCCGCGATTAAGTAAAGGCTATTTATAAAACACGCAACGGCTTTCCTAGAAGCAAACCCACCGTTTGACTTTCAGGGAAGTCCATCTTTATCAGCTTGTGAGCACACTCTTCAAAGTCCAAGCTGTTGACAAAAGAAAGGGACACAATTATTTACGACAGCTGAATGCTCACTGCAAGTCAGGACACAATAAGAAATTAAGATGAGTTTAAAACCAACCAAGTACTTCCAAATTAACAAGTACATTTCCATTTCAGATAATTGTGTAATAAAGCTTTGAACACTGTATAAATAAGCCAGCACCTATCACTCATGCATTAATGGCTGCATATCACAAAAACTCTTTTAAAGATCAGCTTGTTTTTCCAAGGGGGAAATCTTTGGATAAAAATGAACACAGTGAAGATTACGCCCCTCAAGTTGTGCTTTACACATATACAACAAAAAAGCACGCACACAAATCCTAGATGCAGACGCCTGAACACAGCATGCGCTCTCTTATCACAGCACTGCAGTTTTGAGAGGAAAACACAAGCAAATAACCTCAGCAGCGCTTCAACAGCTTCAGAAAGTCATCCTTAACCACAGGAAAGCTTAATACCCACCAAATCCCAGCAGAATTGACATATAATAATCACTATGTATAAAAATAAAGACAGTGGAAGGCTACCCTTGTCTCCTGAATTGCACTGCATTAGATCCGATGATATCCTCAAAACTGCTGACTAATTGGTTTCTGGTCTCAAAACTCCAGTCATATTTCATGTGGCCCAGTGCAGAGAAACCCAATACATACGCAGGCGGAACGGCTGCATGCCGGCACAGGGAACAACCAAAGACTAATCACAACCTTCTCCTTTCTCGAAGCACCTTAAACATTTAACAAGCGCAGGACTCCCAACAGATTCCACAACAAACTGATTACTCTCAATCATTCTGCCTTGGATCATGCTATTAATAATTATGTCTTGTAGCTAAAGCAATTATTTCAGTTTTGCAAATAAGGGCATATAAACTGCTCTTGCATGACTACTTTTGGAAATCAAACTGATGACCTGCAGCTAACTCCTTTACCTCCTTAATACTACAATCACGTGGCCGCAGGGATGAGTATTGGCACCACTAAGCCCACTGGCTCTGACTTTCCAAGGGTATGTGCCAACGCTTGATTCAGCAGAAAGCACCGAGTGACAAAAAAGTTCAATTAATTTCATTAGGCTGGGGGGGTGCGGGTAGGGGCGTGCCCTCCATAAGCGGGGAGGCGGCCTTGCGAGTCCGTCGGGGACGGCGCGGCGCTATCGCCTCCTGCTGGGTCACTTGTCAGGCTTCCACTCCTATCTGCTCCTGCACCAGCTGCTTCTCCACATGTTCCCGGGGCTGCAGCTCTCAGCAGAGGAATGCCAGTGTGTATGTGTGTGTGTGTGTTTGCAACACCATTCCAAGAACTTCCCTCAGGCCTTCTTATGCATTCAATGAGCGGCAGTTACGCTGCGCGCAGTCATTCCGGGCCCTTGCTGCTTTACATTTTAACAACAAATCAGGCAGCCAGTAGGAGAATTGTCGTCCGTCTCTCTACTGTCAGCGTTACACAAAACCTACTCTACAAACGGCACACTTTGGCATATTTATGGACTTCTGTTGATATATTACCACTGTTCTTTAAACTGGCATCAATATTCAGCCTGGTAAAGAACCATACTCTATCACGGCATAACGTGCAGGCTGACAGAATTAATGCATTTACTCAAGGTCAGTCTGAGTAGCAAAGTCCAGCTTGGAATCAAGAAAATACAAGCAGGACTGCGGCTCTCCGAAGATCTGCCCACTTGGGCCTCGGGGCTCTAGGTGCCACAGAAACAGAGCTAATGGGGTTCAAACCCTACTCTCCAGGAACCTTATTGTGGGAGAAAGTAGATGGAGCCAAGGTGATTTCCTCACCACAGTTACAGAAAAAGCACAGCATGACCTTCTGGGTGCCCACTGGCTGTGTTCGCACACTCCCGTCAGCCTCCATCACGAGGTACGTGACCCTAACCTCATGCATTCATGCTGCTTAACAGGACATGGTGTGGGGGACAGGGTGACCTCTCCCTGCAAATGGTATGACACACCCACACACACCTTCATCTCATCTCCTTCCTCCTAACATCTGTAGCCAAAGACAGTCTCCTAACATCCCGCGTGATCACCTGAGAGGGACGTGCTTCCAATGCACATCATCACGCCTCCAGCGTGTCGTGTTCACCTACAGGAATGACTACAGTTTCTGCAGTCTTAGCCTCTCCTACCCTCTCACGCTAAAATGCTACAAACACACCTAAGTCACCCCAGATAATGTGTGATTTCCCCTTTGATTTGACTCTTGTGAAAAATGACTGGAGTTTTGAGACCAGAAACCAATTAATCAGCGGATTTGATTGATCGTCTTCCAGAAGGTGCCCAAGTTCAGCCATCCGGGCCCCTAAGAGCCTTCGGAGGGTTTAATTGGCCCCTTTTATCCAAGCCTTCCCGGAGGCTCACCTCAACTTGTCTTAAATTCAAGATGCTCCAATGCTGGAGTTACTGTTTAAAAATGCATTCTCATCTCCCCAAAGCTGAAAACGAAAACACAAAGCCTACAAATACCGACCTTGACTGGATGGCAAGATAGATGGTGCGTCGAAAGGCCACCAGGTTAACTTCAGTCTTATCGAAGATGGTGACTTTCTCTTTGTCTGAGAAGAGCAAGAAGACGATATGTGACGCTGAGGCAGAACCATGCTGCTGCTTAGATGCAGCACGTTTCGCTCCACTACAGGTCAAGTTCTTTCTTCTTCCTTGATGTTTTATTTTTATACCGCCGACCTGCCCGCGAGGGGAGAGCAGAAACCGCTCCCTGGACAACCTGGCAGAGCCAGAGACGAAAGGCAGCCACACATGATGAAAAGACCTTCACCGCGCGGCAGCCGGAAGAGCGTGGAACCCTCACGACCTCTCGGAAACCAGGAAGGCTTCCGAAGCGAGAGCGGAACGTGCGGGAACAGGAGAGCACCTGACAGCCACGCTTGCTGAAACCGGGACATTTCCAGCAGCGGCAGGTTAAAAATGTCCAAATTTGTGGTCCAAGCAATTCCTGTGTAAGCCCGTGGCACTGAGGACCAGGATTCAAATTTATAATGTCTGCTGGACGTGTGTATGAGGAACACCAACTGTGTCCCCTGGTGCTCTCTCTCCTAAGAGGCGACTCCCAGGATGCACAGTGAAGCCGTGTCTATTTTCTGACTTCAGCACAACTGTCAAATTATTCAGCTATGTTGCTTGCGGCGGCAGGTATACACAAACTACCAGACGGATATACATGAGCTAATTTGTACCAAACGAGGCACGAAATCGGGTATCAGTAATGACTGACTTTGCAAGCCCTGGGGGTTGCGTGTTAAAACATCTCAAGACAGATGTAAAGAAAACAAAGAGACAACAGTGCACCTCATGAGTGGTATGAAAAGATTCCACCTTAAAACACAAACTATCCATACGGTTAAAATACAGTTGTGTGGGGGAGTGTTCAATACTGCATTTTACACAGCACATCTCATACCATCCTCGCCTTCCTCCTCCTCTTCCTCCCCCTCCTCGTCTTCCTCGTCATCATCGCTGCCTTCTGCATCGTCGCCGGACTCGCCGCTCCCCTCGTCGAGAATCTCTGAGGAAGGAACGGACGGCGTCTCGAGTTAGGCCAGACCGGCGGGCCAAAGAGGACCAGCCCCTCATGCTGTGGAGGGCAAACAGCTCACAGAGAAACACTCTGCAGATCGATCTGCTTCCGGGTCTGAACCAGTGCCATGCGATTAAAGAGAATATTCTGTATAGATACCGGCATTTAAAAAAAAAACTGATTTAGCAGCTACTTGTAAAGTTATTTCAGTGCATTAAGCCGACAGCGCCAGGCAAACACGCCAACACACTGTCCCTCATGAGGGACCCAGAGCAGAATCGTCAATAATACCAACATTAAAGACAACAAAGTATCAGATAAAAACGAGCATAAACAGCAACATGGATCCACCAACTTACCCTTTTTAATCACTTTGTACTTCTCTTCATTGGCAAGGAAGTCGGGATCCATCTTGAAAACATCTGCAAAATGGGGGCACTGTCGCTCAATGTTCGACAGCAATTACATATTTCACAGCAATTAAACGTGACATAATGAGACATAATCAGAGGCAATTGCCCATAAAAGAAGTATTCACCGTGTATTAGAATGGTAGTATTCATAGAGAGCTTAATGTAATAATGGCTTTGCTTTCACTCTGGAGGGTTTCCCATATAGATTTTCAATTACAACCATTTATCTCTGGAGTCAGGAAGCTTTTTCCCCTGAACAAGCAAACACCACGGGCTGGATGTCATCATTAATATATTCACCCGGTAAATCTGTTTTTCTTTATGTTGCACAATTTTTCCCCTGGTTACAGTCCCGTAATTTGTCTCAGCGGCGATTATCACATACAGCAATATTAACTACTTTGACAGCCTGGCATTCATCCAAGGTGAGCCCCCGCCCCGGGG
>JABFEB020000035.1:8914807-8934284 GCA_019775895.2 Stomatorhinus ivindoensis
GGGGGGTTGGGAGGGTGGCATAACCGTACCTTGTCGTTTCTCCTATAGCCCTTTCGGAAGTTAAGGATAAGCCTTTTCAGGATGAGCTCGCCGATCTGAGGGAACTTGGAGTTGATGATGGCCACCAGAGCAGCATACACATGTGTGAAGATGGGAGAGGCACCTTGAGCCTGCAAGATGGACCGCGCCAGGAGCCCCCTGCAGGACACAAAGGGTCAGTGTCATCGCAGACTGCAAGAAGACCACCATGGCCAAAGAGACAGAGGCCCATGTCTGTGATCACCTACCTGCCCCTCACAATGTTCTCCTGTAGCAGCTCGTGAATGATGTTGCCGATGTTGGACACGTTAACTTTGTTGATGAGACCATTGATGGACTTCTTCAGCGCCTCCCAGCTCATTCTTTGGTATGCAAGGCTAGAGATAAAACAAGACACGAATATTATGCCAAGTCTTGGGGGAGGGTTGCGTTCCCCTGATGTGACTGTTAATTACCAGCCTGGCCAATTAATTACAATGCAGAAAGAGTGACGGTGATATTTTTCAGAGGGGAAAAGTGCATTTTCTTCCCTCAGAAATCAATACAGCCACCCGTAATGAGGTCAACGTCGCCTCTGAAACCCACTGTCATAAAAACTTTAGCATGCTCAGTTAATAAAACAACACTCTTCAATTTCCTCCTTCACGTCCGCACTATATTTTAATAGGTGCTCGGTGTAGGAGCGTTTCTAAAGGGCATGATTTACAGCCAACCCACTGAAAGGACAAAGGCGCCAGCCCCCACCCATCCGACGGCGGGATTAAATTCTGCTGATGGCGCAGCAGGCGTGTGCACGGCTCAGGCTCCCCGCCGCCCCTGAGAGTGTGGCAGGGAGACCCCTCCATCTCATCCCCTTGGCTGCCCTTCCGCGGGATCTCGGAGGAGCATTCGCCACCTAATTACCGCCATCAATTACGGCCCGCGACGTGCTGCCCCTGGGGGGGCCCCGCAGTGGTGACTGGGGGAGAAGCTGACAGCAAACGGTGTTGCAGACCCCGCGGGCTGGTGCGCCAACGACACAAGCAGAAGATTCTAGAAGCCAATCACCCATGTTCTGGTTATGACAACAGGAGTGAATGGCAATCAGTCACAATATTCCCTGCAGAGTTCGGCCTGCTCATGCGTTGCTGATTGTCCGCTTCCCCCACTGCTCATATTACAAATACAGATCTTACTCTGGGTTAGACACCTGGGAAAAAAAAAATCCTACACTGAATTTGACATTTTTCCAAGTAAGCGCAGGTTAAATCTACCGCACTGATATAGTTCCTGTGCTTCAGAGAGGCCATTTGCGATCATATTTATTACAACGACCCTCATTACCACTGGGATTGCTTTAGTGTTCACCACTGCCTCCGTCCAACACAAAGTAAATTTCAGCAATTCGCTCAGCAAGATGTATTATTGGAGCAATTCAGGTTACACACCTTGACTCAGGGGCGATGTCAATTTTCATGTAATTGCGTTACATCTTTATGTCTCCGGGCCATTTTATTTAAGCACTGCACAAGTAATCACCCATCTATCCATCTTCAGACCACTTATTTCAGTCAGAGTTGCAGGGGATGACTTAAAGTCTTTCTAAGCAGGGTATCAACAGATGGGCTACTGATCGACCCCTGTGTTTCAGTAGCAGAAGGGCACCCCCACCTGGCCTTATCCGTGATCTGGGCCTGCATCATGCGGAGACGGGCGGGGGGAATGTACGCCCCACCCGTCCGGGTCAGAATGGGATCCAGCTCTTCCTTTTTCTTCTTCACCGAGGGTTCCTCTGCGGGTCGGTCATCACCCTGGCCCAGTGACGGTGACCTGCCCCTCCTCCGGGGCTCCGCGTCCCGATCACGGCTGGAGCGTTCCCGTCGGTCCCGCTCCCTGCTGGAGCGGCGCTCCCGGTCGCGCTCTCGATACCGGTCGCGGTCGCGCTCTCTGCTGGGATACCGCTCTCTGCACGGGGTGAGCAATGTTGGAGACGTCAAACAAAACACATCACCCAAAGTGTCAACATTTCATTGCAATTTGATTAGGTGATCAGCAAGACTGGAGAAGGTAAAGTCCTGCTTGCAATTTCAAGAAAAGATTCACTATTTACTGAAACAGGAAAACTGATACTAACCAAAGTGCAGCCGTGTTCCAGAAATAATTGTAGAAAAAATTCTACAGAACAACACAATGCTAATTTACTACAGGCAGAAACCTGCATGAAAATGACTAGTGTAAATATTCAAAATACACATAGTTAACAGACGCATTAACAAAAAGGCACCTGTATGTAAATTTTCATTTAATGTGCGTAAGGGTTTCTGGAACGGATTGACTATGTCATTTGAGAACTGTCTGAGGTCACTCAGCAGTGAAGGGTGGGGGGTTCAAATAATTTTTTAAATATCTGAAATGCAAACATGCAGCTTACATCAGTTACATCAGTAACCAGGATCAGCGAGCAGATAAAGAAGCTCGTCTCCTTCATATTGTGCTCATCTCACCTGTCACTGTTTCTCCCAAGTGCATAGCGCCCCCTATGGTACCGCCGTTCCCGATCCTCAGATCGTTCCCTTTCTTGGCTGCGGCGAGTTCGGGATCGGGATCTCGAGCGTGATCTAGAGCGAGACCGTCGTGAATCGTCCCTAAAGAGACGCAGCACAGTCGAGATCACCAAGATGGCACGGGTGCTACGGACACGTTACAGGTTTCTAGGAATCCGTCGTCATTATAAACAACACAATCGGCATCTTGGACGTCCTCGCACGCGTGTGGGGAGGCACTCAAGCTCACCTGTCCTCTGGGGACGAGCTCCTGTGTTTATTCTTACTGCCAGCATCGGTGCTCCGCTGAAACGGACACAAACAAGTCAGCGTGGTCCAGGGTGCTATGTGAACACAGTCAATAAGAAGCCTAATAGCATGGGAGTCATTCATCCCAACCACAAAGATGTACCTCAACTGAGCAATATCTAAACCCGACAGGAGATCTTTAAATTGGACTCAAAAGCCGACACGACCTCCATCGGAGGGAAGTCACCTATCAAAGCGTGGTGAGCCGACTCACCCGGATGTGGGCCACTCTGCTCTTCATCCTGCGAGGACCACCTGCGTCACTGTCCTCGCTGCTGCTGTCGTCAGAGTCCCCGGACGAGCCCCCGCTGCTCCCGGCGCCGGCCTCATGGTCCGGCCTTGCTTCACCCGGGCTCTTCTGCCCATCGGATTCCTCTCCTGAGCAGCAGAACACATCAGTCAACGGCTCAGGGGGTCTTTCAGCCGACGGGGTGTCATTGGCGTAGTTCAACTGGTCCACTCTGCTAAGTTCTCCAAAGACCGCCCCATTGACCACACAATAGGTGCCCGACACAAATGCCCAGCCTACATCACAATACAGGCCTGGGAACAGAAAGACGTTGGGGTAACTCTGACGGAAAAAAGCACCGCCACCCCACCCCCCTGGCTGACATTCAGAGTGACGGCAGGTTTGGTCAATGCTCAACAATGCCCCGTCGGCTCCATCCTCAGTAGCAGAGGCTCCCTGAAATAATAATGAGAGCCTACTGCGGTCCACGGAGGGTCACCATCTGGAGGCTGGGCCCGACTCAGTGTCACTCACAAAGCTTAGGGCTTCCATCAGGTCAGAAGTCTGCTCACGGCACCCCGTGGGAGCTCATGGTTCCGCTGGCCTTGTTCCACAAAGAAAGCACCCGCCAGTATAAGCAGCAATAGCATTTCCCGTCCCAGCTTTCCTCTACCGAGAGGCCTGCGCCCAGCAAGGGCACCACCACATAAATGTCACCGGTAGAAGTAAAGGTACGAGAAAGCTACCCCCTGCTAACCATCTTTCACATTCTTCAGTCGCGCCCGAAGGATTTTTCTAGTCAATAGACATGAGGGAAACTGATTATGTGTTCGACCCAGAGGGAGAATGTAAAATGCTACAGGGGCACACGTCGCCTGCAGGACCACGAGGTGCAAGTAGGAGTCTTGGTCACCGCAATTTGGCCCAAAACCTCCATCCGTGTGCAGCAGCAGTACAGGCCACCTACCGCCAGTAGCGACTTGCGATACCAGCCGTGCATGGAAAACAAACAATGCGGCATATGCCAATAAACAGACAATTTAAGAAATCTTTGCAGGGACATTAAGCACGAAATATCTGAAGCGTTTATGCCCAACTTCCTACACAAAATTGCACGGGGCCAGGAAGGCTGGTTTCACGCCATTATGCCTTGGCTCAGAGATTCAGGACAAAAACATTACCCGGTAGCAGAAAAGAATAAGCACACATTTTTGCAGAGACACCCCTACGCAGCTAATTCAGGAATCCCACTGAAAGAGAATGGCAGTTAGGGCTTCAGTGGGGCCGGTGCAATTTTTCCCACCATGCCGAGAATGGGCACGACTCCTAAAGCGACGGCTGTGGGAAAACACTTTAAGCACTAAATGGACGCCAAACTGCAGCAGCTGTTCTAAGATGAGTGACCGTACTGTGAATGTTATTCCAAAGCTTTATTTAACGTTGCCCTGGATCTACAAAGCTTGAATAAGAAGAATGGAATTTTGTGCGATATATCAGGCAAACATATGACACATGCACATAACACAAGCGAATTACATACAGACATCATTGCAAACAAAACTTTTACAATTCTCTTAGAACATTTTTCTGATGGTAATAAAGTATCGGACTTAAGAGTGATTTTATGAATGATAGGATAACTTATTAATGGACTAAATTGCAATGGTCTACTGCATAACCAGATTACCCTAAAATATGATTGATGATTATGTGGATCACGACTTTCTGGAAATGCTAAATACGAGTCATAAAAACAATCAATTATTTATAGTTTTACATCCAGTGAAGTGGTGCAGTGGCTGGTATGGTCACCCCACACCTCTGGAGAACAGGGTTTCTAGTCATGGTGGGGTTTCCACCGAGTACTCCAATTTCTCTTCCATCATCCAAAAACATGCTACGGTTAAGTGAAGTTACCAAACTCTCCATAGGTGCAAATGTGTGCGTGAAAGGGGTGTGTGCAGGGTAGGAAATTCTTGTTAATTCCCATATATTCCCATGGAAAGATTCCAAAATTCCCCAGGTTAACTTCCCATGAAATGGAAAGTTTCTAGAAGTTATTTGCCCCTGTGCAACCCAAGGTGCATGCCATACGATGGGTTGGCCGGCCCATCCAGGGTTATTCCCTACTGTAGCTTCCAGGGGAGGATCCAAACCCCCATGACCCTCTATAAACAAGCAGGTATAGAAAATGGATGAATGGTACCAAGAATAGTTCATAAAAAATAAGAGAAACATCAAATGCACTCAAAAGTTACACCAAGTGGTAGAAGATTATTCTTACACATAAAAACATGATCTCCACCTCAGGTTGAATAAAGAAAGCTTTTCATTCTGTTAAATTTTATACACCCTCTTTATAAGTCACTAAAGCTGCTGCATCTCCCTGTCAGAATAACACAGTGTTATGTAATAAAGATGAAAGGCTGAGGTTTACTTCCGCCCAGTTCATCTTATTTAGGTCACATTATTCCAGTCTTGTGCCTCAATGACACAACCAGCACAGAAAAAGAAAAGGGAAGACAGGAGTAAAAAAAAAAAAAAAAACTCCTGACCTTTAAAAGCAGATCCATGTGAGAGTAGCAGCGGCGGGAAGGGCGAGGGAGCACAGCCACATCTCCAAGCGAGCTACGGGACAGCGAGTCCCCCCACAGCGATAACTTTACCAGCTGACCCACAAGGATGCAGCGAAGGGCAGTGGTTACATTATGTTAGTCAAGCAGGAGGAAAGAAAAGGAGGTCTCTCTAGCGAAGGATCTGACCAGGCTTGCGCTGCGGTTTTGGAGGCTGAATCACCCAAGTGTGATGGCACGATAAAGCTCCACAGTGTGTCCCTTAGATACAAGACTGAGACGTCCAGACAAGGAGAGTTAGTGAACATCATCCCGTGAAGCACAGGGGCGCAAGGTGCCTGACGGAATGGTAGCACAGGGGTGTGAGGTCGCAGGCGGAAAAGAAGCACAGAGGCATAAGGTGTGGGACAGGACACAGACAGCATGACCTGGATCTGAGGTTTTCAGGTGTAGTACAATTTAACATAGATTTTGAGAATGCAGGGCTAGTCGGTACTTGGAGTAATTTGGGGTTAAGAGTCTTACTCAAGGGCACAACAGCAAAAATCACTCTGCTGACCACGGGATTTGAACCGGTGACCTTCTGAAACTGCACCCACGAGGACCTAAATACAACCCAGGCAAAGGACAAGGAGGTCTCTCAAGCTACCTACACACATTTTTATTTGATGGGTTTAGTGATGGCAGCTATCAACTGCCTTTGTTGCTAATCTGTGAACCCCCTCATTATCCTCCAGAAGACCTGCGGTAGTCGTACCTTTAGTGCTGAAATGCACCAAATACCTCACATGACACCAGCAGGTAAAAGTCAACACAGCACAAAAACAGCAGTCACGTTTACCTTTGCCACATCCATTCTTACAGTGTGACTGTCGACACAAAAGGCATAAATTGGCCCCTCACTTCACTCACGATTCGATTTATTTTTAAACAGAGCTCCAGTTGCCCCAGAGTGCTTCATTTTATCCAACATCCATTTTATATATATATATTTTTTTTTTTTTATCGTGGTGGAGGGATTTGTCTGTTCCAATAATCCCAGGAACTAAGTTGCCTGGGGCTTTATGCCCCTGGTAGAGTCACCCAAGGCAAACAAGTCCTGGGTGAGGAAACAGACAAAGTAGGGCTCATTAGACCCCATATGATGAGAAACACCATGGATTCATGTATACCCTCACCCGGACATGGGTCACTGCCACTCTAGGAACATGGAATGTCACCTCTCTGGCAGGGAAGGAGCCAGAGTTGACTACATATTGTCGGGCTCACCTTGACGCATGGTTTGGACTCTGGAACCAAAGGGGACTGGCCTCCTCAAGGCGGATTGGCCTCTCTTGCACTCTGGAGTTGCTCGTGGGGAGAGGCACACAGCAGGGGTGGGCATACTTATTACCCCCTGGCGTTGGGGTTTACCATGGTGGACGAGAAGGTAGTCTCCCTTTGCCTTCGAATGGGGGGACGGGTTCTGACTGTTGGTTACGCTTATGCGCCAAATTCCCACCCTTTTTGGAGCCCTTGGAAGGGGTGTTGGAGAGAACTCCTCCTGGGGACTCTCTTGTTCTGCTGGGGGACTTCAATGATCACGTGGGCAATGACAGTAAGACCTAGTGAGGGTCTGAAAGAGCAGTCCTATCGGGCCTTTTTGGCCTGTGGGACTCCAGAGGCAGCTGATGAGTACCGGCGGGCCAAGCGGAACGCGGCTTCGGTGGTTCCGGAGGCAAAAATTCAGGCATGGGAGGAGTTTGGCGAGGCCATGGCGAACGACTTCTGGGCAGCTTCGAGAAGATTCTGGTCCACCATCCAGCGGTTCAGGGTGGGAAAACGATGCAGCATCAACACTTTATGGTGGGAATGGTGCACTGCTGACCTCAGTTTGGGACATTGTGGGTCGGTGGAAGGAATACTTCGAAGACCTCCTCAATCCCACCAAAATGCCTTCCAATGAGGAAGCAGAGTCTGGGGACTTGGGGGTGGACTCCCCTATCTCTCAGGTGGAGGTCGCTGAGGTGCAGCATCGCATGCACATCAGGGGTGGTGCCTCTGGATTGGCAGAACAGGGTGGTGGTCCCCCTCTTCAAGAAAGGGGACCGAAGGCTTTGCTCCAACTATAGGGATCACACTCCTTAGCCTCCCTGGTAAGGTCTATTCGGGGGTGCTGGAGAGGAGGGTCCATCGGATAGTTGAACCTCGAATTCAGGAGGAGCACTGTGGTTTCCGCCCTGGCCGTGGAACAGTGGACCAGCTCTATACTCTCAGCAGGGTCCTGGAAGGTGCGTGGGAGTTTGCCCAACCAGTCTGCATGTGTTTTGTGGACTTGGAGAAGGCATTCGACCAATTAAATAACCAATTAAAATAAAACACTATCAAATAAAAGTTATATAAATTCTAATTTATATTTGTCATATCAAGCCAAAACTTGTGCAGATGTCTGCCAAAATATTAAATGGGACGGAGCAAGAGGGACCTAGACAGTCCAGCTTCTTCCTTTCTGGACCCAATACCCAGCCTCCCAGATCTAAAAGACCCCCCCACCCTAACTTCCTAATACCAATCCCCACCCCAGCGACCTTTCAGTGGTTGTGAAGAGGCTATTGAGTTTACCAGTATGTCAATATGTTTGTAACTATTAACAACAAATTAATGTAAAGGGAAATTACACTGATGATAATCACTGCTGTGATATACTGGAGTATAACCACATGACTTTGAGTATGTTATTGCTTTGAATACCATTTATAAGGTAACAGTAATAAGATTTTATTTAAACATTTATGGGGCTCTGCAAAAAAAATTTTAATAGTTCCTGTGACATCCACATACCTGGAAAATTCAGACTATCTATAACTGGTGTAGTTTTATCTAATATTGCCGGTGCCAGCAGTGAAACAACTAGGCAGCATACTAATGCAATAATTTTGCGTTGTAAATTAAGACCATGCTGCGGGTTTAATAAAATATGGTGGCGCCTCAGTGGCAAAGAGACCACGAGGCAGAAAGCAAGGTTCAGATATTAGCAGACACTTTTATTGCGAAAAGCTTGCGCTAAAGGACAGCGGTAACACGATGATGGAGAGTAAAGAATCAACTCACACAAACAGACATGGAGCATTTAAGGAGATAAAAGTGGATATAGGCAGTAGAGACAGAGTGCAACGAGTCATACTTTGAGAAGTTTTTTTCCGGTTCGGCAGCTTACAAAAACTTAAATCCAAAAACAGATCAAAATAAATCCAACAAAATGGAATGCATATGAACCTTTACTTTACTCCCACTCTGCCTGCGTCAATTGCCTACGTCCATTTCTGAACCCAGTGGAAATGCGAGCAGGTTCTCAAAACGCACCGAGTGAGAAGCAGCCCAGCACCGGCCTCATGTTGGGGAAATGAGGCGTATGTAACGGTTTTAAAGATACACCTGTAAAGCGGAGTGATACAGCTGATGTGAAACATCCGAATGCGGTTGTACTCTGATAACCACACTCATAGTGCACCTCTTGTCCAATCAGATTTCTTAGTCGGAACTAAGGCAGTCAAACTGCATGCCAGACAATTTAACAAATTAAACTTGGGCCATGTTTAAAACTGGAAAACAAGTTAAATAAATAATAGCGCTCTTCATTAGCACCTTAAAGTCTAAATTCATATCTGGCTGCAGAGTGTTTCAAAGAGGTGAAGTATAAGGGTCCTCAGGAGATCTAATAAGGAACCGAGATTTAAAAAAAAAAAAAAATTATATATATACACACACAGGCACGCACACACCTTAAAATACACATATATCCATAAGCTGCAGTAAGGCAATTCCCTTAAGTGATTTGAGACTTCATTATAATTCAAGCAGCACGGCAGGGATGGGAAAGAATGGAGAGGGACCATGGCATAAAGCAGAGTAAAGGGAGCAGGGGACCTGGAATTCATTGGCAGGGGACGAGAGCCTAGTCTGGGGGACCAGCTGCCGGGGCCAACTCACCGCTCTGCTTGCCCGAGCCACCATCACCCTGTCTCTCCTCAGAGCTGCTTCTGCTACGACTCCTCCGGGGCAGGTTCCGGGCGCTGGCGTCAGAACCAGGTGACTGTGGGGCGGGTGGACACAGGGGAGAATTAAACACCCCACTGCCAGCTCACTGCGCACATTTATCATTCAGGTAATACACTTCTCCCCGTCTGCACCAAAATACAAACAGGAGTTTGTTTTCAGTTTGCACACATTTATGCCTCTGTATGTCTGGACAGCAATTTGGGTTCCTAAGACAGGGTATGACAACAGAGTCCCTCGAGGGATCTGATCCCATACCCTTCTACGGTAGAGGTGAGAGCCCTTACACGCTCCCCAAGTCCAGTGGCCACCAAGCGGGAGACTTGTCCACATGCAGACCGAAGTATAATTGAATCCATAACACGTGATCATCAGGGGACCTGCCCAATCAGCCAATTTTATCAGAGAACCCCACCATCCCTCCAGTGGACTTTGGCTTTGTTACTGATGGAATTTGGCCATCAAGAAAAAAAAATAACTGGGGACACCAGCCCTAGTCAATGAGCCGTGGCACACCAAGTGGCAAATCGCTTCGTTCACTTAAAGTATCTTCATGATGGATGGTTTATCCTAAAAACATTAATCATGAAACAGGTACATTTAAAAGGAACTGCTCTGCAGCAATTCAATGACAAAATCAAGAAAAAACACACCAAGAGAATGATAATTTTAAAAGCTGCAGCATTAACCGGAGAGCCTTGCTAGAATAAGTAGCTGGAAGATGAATGGATGCATGATCATTACACAATGACTAAGGTACCATGGTTTTAGAAAACAGCACTTCTTTCACTTTTACCTTAGATCATATATGAATCAAACCAGGATTCATCGCATCAGCTAATCTGACCCAAAGCGAACACACATTTCTTGCATGTGTCAGAAGCATGAGGCCCATTAGATCACATTTCTACCAAGTGGAGATGGATGAGGCTCAGTGTGGAAGTCAGTAGTATGCTGTCCTTTGCAGAAATTAGATATCTCTGGGGAACAGGCTCTAAAGGACTCTTGATCCCAGATTTAATGCTACCCAGGCTGTACACTGAGCGCTTCCAAGCCTCAAAGCCACTGGAAATTGACAATGCTTTTTTTTTGTCCTGAGAGTTAATCTGTAACTAATATCTGCCTCAAACCCACATTACCCCTTCCGGTTTCTAAAGAAAAGGATAAAGGCATTTTCAGTCATTTTAACGCGAATGTTTAATTGGTTTCATTTTGTGATGTATTATTATTCACAAATGCATCTTCACTAATCAAAAAGCTGGCAAAATACAGAAATGTTAAATTAAAATCTATTCTTAAGCGCAAATCCTTTGCGAGGAATCTTACGGCGTCATAACTCCGCGACAGTCCTTTCGGTTTGTAAAGCTTTAGAACAGTGAATGATAGACACATTAACCGAATTATCCAACACATCCTTACCCAAAATTTTAAAGAAGCGATTAACTAAATATTGAACCTGTTAAAGCTGCCGAGTTAATAAATGTTATAACTAATGTATCCAGTGTCCTGTTATTCTGATGCCAAGATGTGACACTTGTTGAAAAGGCCTTAATTCCGTCATTTGTGCGCGGTACGCGGCTAACGACCCGTAAACAGGAGAAAACCTTAATACACACATTAAATTAAACGGAAATGTACATACAGTATCATTCGGTTGCTCTTTACATTTAAGGAAATTATATAAGAAACCCCTCTACGATATATCTCCAGAAAGAAACGTAAAAACTCAAAAACACGGGGTTGTTATAAAACACTCGGCGACGTTCCACGTACTAAAATACTTGATATTTAGTGTAATTAAGTTTGTTGAATCGCCGGTAGCGGAGGATTTCAAATATATTTTTAAATCTGTGAATATACAAGTAATACTCAGATAATAATTTGTTGCAATTAATACATATTTACGCGGCAACACAAAAGGCCATGTGAAAGATGCTAAGAATAGTAAAGCGAACTCTTTGTACCAGTACGGCCGTTGGCCATCGATACGCGCAAACATATTTGTAACACGCAAACAATGTTACAAATGACGTGGTAAAATGATTATCTGAAACAAATATATCGTTTCAAAATTCAGGATAAAAAATACCTCCTCTTTGGAAGTGAGATTCAACCCAGTGTCGATTCCAACCTCGTTCGATTCGGCCGCCATGTTTCCTGTTCCCTAACAAAATGTACGGATCCCCGTAGGACCCATGATATACGAAACGCCTGTTTTGGAATCAGTTCAAACTTATCAAGAGAACGCAGTAATAAGACAAAACATAAAGTATATTTTGATTTCGCAAAACGGGCATTCACATGGAACAACGTAGACACAATTAGACATACACAATACAAAAATGCATAAATTAGGAGACGACTACAGTGTAGAAAATTGCTGTAGAAATTTTGTCTAGCTCAAAGATGAAAAAAAATTGCGAGAAATAATTCCAATACTGTTCATTGTGTTTATAAAAGCTTTACTTTATGGAGGCTACGTCAGAAATAAAAGTATAATAAACAATAAAAGTAAAGTATTTGCATCTATGTCTGGTGCTGCAGTATGACCCCATTAACAGAGCTTTCCATAAATATAACACATCAATCACAGGCCAAGGGAATGCTTTCAAATGGAAATCAAAAATATGACCGCTAGGCGTCAACATGTCAGTATTTGAATGTCAAGGTAGCGCGCCATGTAGAAAATTATGTTTTTATTAAAGTTTGTGTCTGTATCAACTTATTCATAACTTGCATTATGAGTACATTATTCTTAATTTATAAACGATATCATTTTGTTTCTGCAATATCAGAATTTTTTCCATGTGTAGGCCTAGTTGTTGACATTGAAGTACATGACATTCCAGAATTATTCACATAATTTAGAAATAATTAAAATGATAAAGTCATATTAGGCTACATCAGGGTTCCTCAGTTTGGGTCCTGGAGGGCCAGAATCCAACACAATCCTACTAAACCTGGTAATTAGCTGAATAAGATGTGTTTGAACAAGAAAATCTGCAAACTGTGTTGGATTCTGGCCCACCAGGACCCGGACTGGGGAACCCTAGCCCATATACATATCATGCAGATATGTTTGCAACTTAAATGGAAATTTGCTGTCCTTATACCAATAAAGACAAAAAATCATTTCTGCAATGCTTTTTTTAAAGAATTTCTCGACACTCGACATTACACAGGGAATCCACATCCAGCAGGGGTGGCGAGAGGGAGAGTGTTGTTGGTATAAATTGTCAACTGGGCTATTGGGGAGGTGGTTTCTTGTGGGGGAAAGTGGGTCAATGCACCCCATGGTGGCGAGACTGACTTGCTATCTTGTTCATTTAAATCCACATACAGTATGGTAATTCCTGCAATGGAATATCGATTCATATACATGGTCTGATCATTATTCTGATGATATCGGAAAGAATTCAAGATGGAGTCACTTTTCAGCTGTATTCGTAAGCTGTAACCTTAGGCTCATAAAATTTGTAAACATAAGTCTTAACACTTGTTCAATAGCCTTTCTAACTTAAATACCTGTTTTTCAGGGCTGGATTGGGATCAAAATTAGGCTCTAGATTTTGAGGTCATCCATAATCCCAGAGTAGCACAGTAAATTTTGCTGAGTAAAGGAGGGTGGGGGTGTCCCCCCCATGATGAATTTTGCTAACGAGGATGTGGGGGAGCTTTCCATGATAAGCTGTGCTGAGCTATGGGGGGTGCGAGGGGGTTGGGACGCACAATAATTTCTGGCTGCACACATACCCATCGGCCTGCCGGGAACCTATCCTGCCTGTCTTAAAAACCATTTTGTGCTTTTCCTGTTAAATGGTTATTAACAGCTCTCATGGAAGCTGGAAGCAAGCAGTCTTCTCTCAGGTCATACGATTACCTCCAAAGACATTTACACTCAGTAACTATTGGGCTGAATAACAATGCTGCTAAATCTGGGAAATGTTATAAAAATCTTGGTGCAGAGCCTACAATGATTGCCAGTAATGATGAACAGAACCACTTCTGTTGGGGAGCTCTGCCAAAAAAGGAACTGATGACATCATTAAAGTTGCATCTAAGCGGCAACGCCTGGGAGAATCTGCAAGACAACAGTAAAGCAGCAGTGATATGTAGGTCCTACTTCTGACCATTCTTTTCTGTTTTGGAACAAATCTTTGTTAAAGCATTCTGCTTGATTCTGGTACCACGGTACATCCAGCCTACCCAGACATTCTAGTAGCACTAAAGAATGTATCTACTCAGTTCCTGAAGCTGCTTATTCCTTTCAGGGCACGGCCTATTCGGACCTATGGTACACTCACGTGTGTGCAATTTGGTAACTAACTGGCCTCAGCATGTTTTTGGACTGCCGGGGGGGGGGGGGGCAACCCTGGCAGAAACTCAAACTTTGGTCTCAGAGGTATGAGGCAAGTGCTGACCCCTGCTCCCTAAAGGAATCTATTCATTCACATATTTTAAAATCAGTGTAGAATTCACTAGTTTGCATATTAGTTTGCATAGAGCATTATGTGGTTAAAAAACATTTTGCAAAGTACTGATCGATGAAATGACACTAGGCTACAAATAACGTCTGGATCACCTTAAATCATATCTACTCATCCGTCGTCCTGTTAGTCTATCCTTCAACACTTTAGGTCCATAAATGAGTTATTCTGGGTTTGATCTTGTTCTCCCCTACCCATTTGTAGGAGAGTTTGACACCCTAATCTGCCCGATGACACGAGCGTAACAGAGAATTGATGCGGACCTATGCAAAGTGCGAACTTTAATTCAATCAGCCCTCTGGCAGTCGGCTAGCTCTCTCTCTCTCTGGCCCACTTTCAGTTCACATAGCATCTATGAATAAGGACCCATCAGCTTCAAACTGGTTACAGAGCTCTCCAAATAGCTAAAAAAAGAATGAACGGGATATAAGCACGACAGAGGAGACATATTTGAGTCACATATAAATATAAATTGCCTGTGTGGCTTTTCCCGATTTTTACTATTTAAAATTAAACTAGTTTTCAAATCACATATTAAATCATTTGCTGCAGCTGCTCTGAATTTGGGTCATTTCAAGGACATTCCCTTCACCAGCTGGCTATTTTAGCAACAAAACGCGGCACGTTTTTTTTTGGTACTAGACGCCATAACAATTTTCAAACATACCGGCAGAAGCGTGGCACCACACCACAGGATATAACCCTGTTTATTTGGGCCTACCAAGGAACCCTTTAAATTACACGTCTCATTAAGTCTTAAATGGAAGACATCATAGCCATATATTTATTTTAGATTATTCGCCCCTGGCATGTATATCTATTAATTGTCCTTTCTATTCTGGGACCACCACAACACAGAGAATTGGTGATTAGAACTCAGTGGGTCGGAAGACGAAACCCCGCTTTTTTAGGCAGAGAATCTCCCTTCCATACTCCTTGGCTGGCTCGGTCCTCCAGCACGCCATCTCCTAGGATCCTCCTCCTGCCCACACGCAGGAAGGCTCTCGCAGCTCATTAGCAGTTCACTGGAGGGTCGCACAACCGGCCATGACATACGCATTTAATGCAGCCAACCGGCAGGATTTATTTATTTTTCATTTCTCCGGCACTCATTATCTAATACAATACGTCGTATCCCCTGGAGGCCGTGTGTAACTCTAAAAAGCACATCTCCATTTGAAGGACATGGTGGAGGAGCTGTAAAACTGCGGACTCCTGCTCAGAGTCACGACGTTGTGCGAAACAAGGAATCTTTTGCCTCAAGTGGCACCATCGGAGTATAGCGGTGACAATACATATCACTAAGAAACATTTGACTCACTGTTGCTATCTTTAAAACACCTGACTATGTTTTACCCCCGCCCCGTTACATCAAAACCTATTTCAGGGATTATAAAGGCATCCACAAACGGACATAAAAAAATCAAAGAATTAAACCTACTCATAATCATTTAATGACTTTAATAAACACGAAACAAAAATTCTGTCTGTAGAATGTAGGATGCGAAAAAAATTAAGAAAAAGGAAACATGCGAGTATAATGTTTAGTAATTCATTCAAAACACCCGGATACACTAGACTGTAATTATATTATAAATTTATAACCGTATAACAGTTTCCCGGTCCCCCATCTTGCTACGCACCAGTGTTCTGATTTACTGATTATATGCCCGTGCTGATACCATCTGTCTTTCGACCTCTCTGCCAAATAAATTCATGTAACGAATATCAGGAAGTTGCTGCAGCTAATGTTTTGCGCGATTACAAGTCCCGCATCTTATTATTCTGGTCAATCAACCCCAGAGTAAATACGAGTTTGACAGTTGCCAAAACAAAACTGCAGAAAACACATTTGAACTGCAGAACCAATGAAAAAGGTATGGCTTCTCTGCAGCTGTCAGAGCAAATACACCGGTGTTCCAAAGGGGAAATTAATAGGCGAGATTGTGTAGCACTTGTATCCGTACCTTCTGGGACAGGCTCCGGATCACCATGACCCTGCATGGGACAAGTGGGTATTGAATGGGTAGACGGTGGAAATTATGTATTCAAATTACGAATTAAAATCCCATACTTTAACACTCCCTCCCTCCTTCTCTCTCTCCCCCCCTCTCTGCATGGAGTTCGCATGATATTCCTGTGTCATGTGTGTTTCTTCCTGCGTTCCCTTGCCTATATGATGCCTGGGACATGCTCAGATTGCCAGAGACAGTCGTGACCCTGAACGGCATAAATTTCTGAAAGAGTTTCTGAAGGTGCGTGTAATTTTAATTCGAATATTTTAAATTCAGTCATATATATTGGAATGGTAATTAAACTAAAATTGTAAGCATTGGGATCATTTCCATGCTGTTGTTATGCCTTTGGTATGCCCTTTTCTGTATGACAACATCCTTAATGAATGGAATTCCAAGTACAGTACTGCCACCTAATGGCAACAACGTAGAGTTGCATTTACTCAATCATATGATATTCCCCTGACAGGTTAATTTGACTTCTAAATTTCAATACGTCACATACAGTTCGATGGTTCGATGGGTGACCTGGTGGCTTCGTGTGTGGATTTCACAATTTCCTCCTCTGGATGTTCTAGATTCGTTTTGGTAGGTGAATTGGTATCTTAAAACTGATGATGGTTTGTGTGCATCTATCATGGACTGGCACCCTATCCAGGATATTCCCTGTTCGTTCCCCGCGCTTCCTGGGATAGCTTCCAGGCTCACTGTTGCTCTGAACTGTATGGAAGTGGATGGATGATGACCTGATAGTTAAATGAATCTTTATGTTTCAGAACCGCAGTATTAATCTGGAGACTCTAATCTTTTGTGGCACTGAAGCAAACATTTTAAACCACCATTAAGTACAACCTGCTAGCGAAAATCTGCCTCCAATATTCATCACTGAGTTATGATGTTACAACATACAAGAACATAACAATGAATTCAATACAGTACATAAATCTAATACATAGGATTAGAGGAATTACCATTATTGAAATACAAGACTGTATACAAGACTTTCCTTTTTAGTTGGTGAATTTTTCAGTAGATTTTGTATCAATTTAAATACACAAATATACAATCAGTCAAATGTTTGCTTAGAAAACAATAATGTTTCAGCCAACGTTGTGGACCTAATCTGGTGAATATTTAATTAATACCCTATAAACCTTTCAACACTTCCTATTGATCTGTGATAATCTAAAATGTGGGAAGATAATATAAAAGAAAATAATTACAGCAAACAATATGATACAAGTGCTTTGCTTGTGTTTTTTATTTTAATATTTATTTCTCAACTGATTTAGCACAGTAGATACTTATTCTGGTAATATATACTGGTCCCCTGCAACATCTGCATTTATTTACATACCTGACACTTTTGTTCAAAGTGATGTACAAGTGAAGAAGTCTTGGGGTTAGGATCACCCATCATCTCTGGAGCAGGTGGAGTTGAGGGTCTAGGTCTAGAGCCCAATGGTGCTATGATTACTCTACCAACCATGGGATTCAAACCTACAACCATCTGGACATGGATGTGGACTCATAACCTACTGACTAACATAACATCCAAAATGTGTTTCAATTATTATTTAACAATTATATACCTAAATTCACTTTTTATCTTTGCTATTGTCATCTTTCCTGTTTGCACTCAGTGACAGGGATGACAATCTGAACTTCCTGAAGGATAAAGGTAGATTTTTACAGGTGGTGATGACAGCAGGCTCATGTTGTTTCAAGTGGTTCTGACCAGGTGAGCGGGGGGTGAGGGGGATGCCATCATATGCTAAGGGTGCCTTTGCCAAATAAAGTGCTGGTCCACGGACCCGCAGAGCTCGGGTTACCTAGGCATGTGGGCTTCACCTCCACCAAGGATGGGGCTCCTCCTTTATTCGGGCCAAGTAGAGGGAGGGAGGGAAGCCGCAAAGGTCACACCAACAGGAATCGAATGGGAACTTCCTGAGAAATTGATTTGACTGGGCATGGAGAGCAGTGACAGGCCGCGGGAAACAGCCACGCTATGCCTGGCTGGGAAAATTGAATTTTTTCATACTGTTGCATTTGAAACCCTTGCTGGCAACAGCCTTCATTCCAACGCGGCGTTGGGCATCAGCTGCCGAGCTCGTTTCCTCCCCTCCCCTACCACACGCCATGTGGCCGTTACTCAACAGCCCTTCTCCAGACTCACTCCTCCAGGCCGCGATGCCGCACTGAGGAGGCGACAGGAAATGGAGGTGCACACCCCTGTACGTGTGCGTGGGTGTGTGTGTGTGTGCATATGTGAGCGATGGCTTTCACCTTTCCGCTATGAGAGAGGTTCCAGCACCACTGAAAGAGCTCTACTGAAAAAAAGATTAGCCCTTTTTAAGCATAATCAAACATCCAGCACCCTGCCGAGTGTCCTTCCTCGCCGGGAAACAGGTTTGGGCCGCAGAGCAATGGAGGGAATAAATTACAATAATACAGCGTATCAAACCTGCAGGACTTCTATAGAGTGGCCGGGAAGCTCTGGGGAGCGGCTGGTACTAGACAAATCGTCCTCGGGCGGGTAGCCTACTTTGCAGGTGATTACAAACGCACGTCTAGATCTCGAGCCTCTCCCTTAATTACGTGCCTTTCTCCGCCATTCCAGAAGCCAAGACTCCGTGATCTTCATCACGTAGACCGAGCTGAGCCTCCAAGCAAGAACCCAGGTGCTCTGCCATGAGAGGAAGGTGATAATTCAGGTGACATCCATTAGATGTGTCGTGCAATCAAATCTGCATCCTTAAATCGAGGCTGTCGGGCGGATGTGCTGTGGTGCTGTATGGGAGGATCACCTCACTGTGCAGTCTTGGAGAAATTAAGACTTTTCAAGGGAAAATGAAGAAGCAACTGATGGGGTCTAATTTGTATGCACCGTGGATAAGGAGCACAGATTTATCTCAACAACAGATAGCAGCTGTAATTACACAGGGAACTTGGGGAGAGGTGGATTCTAATGTCATCCATGAGGGTTTCTTTCATACAAATGATTCAAAAGACTATCTGCATACATAAACTTGACCTAAGCTTTTTACTAGCCTCTGGAAAGGGGAAATACACAGGGATTTGTGTTGGGGGAGATTTTGACGGACTTTGGTGAATCAGAACAAGCTGAGAAAATACATTGCATTCCTGACCACTAATATTAGTTATATCTTAGTATAATTAGTTCAATCAATATTAGTTATATTAATGTCACATCTTTGAATGAGCTGTAGCCTTGTTGGCAGCTAGATTCTAGGAAGACAATAGCATC
>JABFEB020000035.1:8934384-8945281 GCA_019775895.2 Stomatorhinus ivindoensis
TGGTGAATCAGAACAAGCTGAGAAAATACATTGCATTCCTGACCACTAATATTAGTTATATCTTAGTATAATTAGTTATATTAATGTCACATCTTTGAATGAGCTGTAGCCTTGTTGGCAGCTAGATTCTAGGAAGACAATAGCATCAGACCAGCGTACGTAGTATGACACAATCTGTAGTTGCCAACTGATTAGCCTAGTATTTAAGGATGATCCCAGGATAACGAGCAAAAGGTAATGGGTCACTGAAATCTCAGCTGAGACACAAGTGCTCCTCTTGGCCTCTGCGTCCTGCTTTTCCTGTGAAAATCTGGCACTGTGAATGGAGTCAGAATCAATAAGGCACAAGCTCTGTGGAATGCTACCTACTCAGTACAGAAACGGTATCAAATTGAGCACACGGGCTGTTCTGGTCACAGAGACCGAGCAGAAACTGGGAATCAGGGCTTTGAGAAGTCGGCATAGATAAGTGATGGCTGAGTGCCCCTTCTTTAAGCAAATACTATCTGCAAGAAGGTGATTCCACTCCAGCAGAAAGATTACAAAATGCCAGCAGTTATACACGAATTCACTTGCACTTCACCAATACATAAACACCATATACTGAGTAAAAATGCTTTTCCTCCAAAAATCATTGTCTTGAACAGCCTGATCATATTGCCTCAGTTACCCCCCATTACCATGCAATGCCTCATAGATGCGAATAACTCATTGTACTTATTATATTGTCAATATACTTATGCTAAGATTCCTTGCACTGCACTCTTGCACTTTTTGTACATGTTGCAGCCACACATGTATGTTGCATATATCAACCAGAGTGTATGTGACCATTGTCTTCTCTTAACTGGGTGGATGGATGGATGGATGGATAGATAGACTATCTGGACAAAAGTACTGGGACACACCTCTTAATTACTGAATTCAGGTCTTTCATTCAGACATATTGTCACCAGTGAAGGGCGCTGCATGTTTACAGTATCACAATATACACATTTAGACAGAAAAATGACATTTAAACATTAGTTGGCAGTTACAATAAATAGACAACAATAACCAGTAACTGTGTCTGTACCTGCATTATGTATGAGAACCACTGACAATCAGGGACACATTTCCTGCGTGTGTGAACATACTGGGCCAATAATCCTGTTTCTGATCTGTATCTCAACATGCTGTGAATGGAAATTTCCACCCTTGTTAAGCTTTGCAAGTAAACAGTGCTGAGGCTCGGCGTTCTGCAGACCATCCGGAGGCTGAGATTAACGTCCACCCTCCCACTATGGCCACTTTGATGCCGTCGGTAGCCCTTCGCTGAGTGGGAGTGAAACACTATACAGCAAGGCTGCCGCTGCGGATGGAACCTGCTGCAGCGGACAAAGGTCAGTCAGCTATTTTTAAAGCGATTCGCAAATTACCCAAGCAAATTAACGCCAGTTATTCTTCGTGCCTCGCGTCAGTTAGCGACGTCGTCAAGATATGTACGCGCACCCTCCCGCACGGAGATACGCGCGCACACAAGCATCGCAATAGGCAGAGGCGTGCTGTACATCGCAGGGAAGGCACCGCGAGCTGTCGAGAACGGCTAATTATAGCGACTTTTTAGTGTCACTGCGCGGCGAGATTACGAGGTGCTAAAGAGAAATCCCTGTACTGATGTATTCATTCCCTATATTTCTATAAGATTGCAAGCCCCGATCTGAAGTGTTACATCACTATCAATGCACCTGATCTATATTTAGCAACAGCCCTGCTAAATGGTTGTCTGTATGAATACGGGTGATAAACGGACAGGCCTAACCCTAAGATAATTAAAATAATAGTGATGAGAAGGTCGTCTATGTTACGCCGCATTTATTCCGGACCTGTGGAATCAATTGAGGGTTAAGCAAAGTGACAATCGCACCGGTAATTGGATTGATACTGTCGATGAACAGCTTGCATTTGAGGCCCACTCCTGAGGTGCAGTATAAATAGATTAAACAGGTATACGGCGGGATGGGAAGACGTGGCGTGTGGGGACGAGCGCTGCCTAGCCCCCTTACTCCAGACACTTGCTTTGTGGTGTACTTGGAGCCCGCCACCTACCACCTGCCCTACTTTCTCCTAATTGTGTAATCGCACTAGCCCGCCAGGCAGAGGTAAGCTTTCATTAAACGGGACTCAGTGTCATTTGCGTTGTCATCCAGTAAAATTTTACGGCAATAGTGTATCACTGCCCCCCGCCCCCCCACGTAACCCCGTGGGAATAATCTTATCTGCCAGATCATGGAAATTAACTCCATCGCTGCTGATTGCTTTCAGAACAGGCCACTAATGAGCCTGAAGGAGAAGAAATAAAATATTAAGGGACTTAAGAGTGATTACAGTTCCAGGTCGAATGAAAGGATGCTTTGTTTGTCATTTGCACTGGTGCAGGTATATTACAATGCTTATTGCTCACATATCCCATGAGCAAATCTTGGGGTCTGCGTTGGGTCCTTCATAGAAAGTAGATTCAGGGGGCCCAAAATTTTTAGGCACGCCATGTGAGTCCGTACCGGGGCAAGGCCCCATTTTGGGGGTTAATTAAGGGTCTTGCTCAAGGGCCCAGCAGAAACATGACTATTCAGTGGAGGCTGAGGCTCAAACCAGCAACCCTCCGGTTACAGGCATAGAGGCTACATCCGCGGAGCCACATGCATGGTGTATAAACAGGAGAGGTCTACCTGAAGCAATGGAAGCTCTTCTGTCGGCCTGGCATGCAGCTCGGCCGCTGGCATCCCCTGATGGGCTCTCGGTAGTGGGCTGCGAAAGTGCGGGCAGTGCAGCCCTTTCTCAAGCTGCGGTCAGTTAAACAAATTAGCATAATCCCATCAAGCACCACGATTACTGTCTGCTCATATTAGGCCACATCTGACCAGGGACAAAGGCTTTCCATGCCTAGTGGGTCACCGACTCCGCTCCGATCTCTGAGCACCATGTGACCAGGATGGCCACGCTCACGGCTTTACCCCACCCGTGGATGTAATTTATGGGGGGGGGGGGGGGACCCCCGTAAATGGGTGTAGACCTCCACCCCCATCTCAACTGTCCCCCCTCCTCTGCAGATGGAGAGCTGAGCTCACGACCTTCGGCCTGGAAACCTGCACCCTCACTCAAGCCAACAAAAGGTCAGGCAAGAGCTTAATGGATTCCTGGCTTCTCTATCTCGAATTCTTTGACTAACCTGAGGGAACACAGGTGCACAATTGGGCCCAGCTCACCCCCGACCCAGACATCGATGAAACATGGGCCTGCCGAGTCCAAATCAGACTGGAGCTGTTTAGGAACAGCACTGCGTTTCCGACAGTCAGCTTACAGCTAATGAGCTGCAACATTTGCTGAGAGCTCAATGTTGCAAAACACTAGCTAAAAATATAGTGTGGCACCTTTAAAAATTATATATTTTCTTGCTTAACTTAAGCTAAAATGAAGTTGGCAGTGATACCAAAATCACCTTGTAAGTGGGACTTGCATTGGAATCGCATTACAGTTGTAAATTTGAGGAAATTGTGTGTAGCTACCCACTGTATGGCTATACAAAAGACGAGAATAGACAATACACAATGCTACATGCAACTATATCTATATAAAAATGAATAACTAAATGTATGACGATGGTAATAAATGTGTGCGAGCACGAAAATAAGTACAATACTGGGGAGAAAATATACAAATTTGCTGGTAATTATTGCACAAAAAAGTAAATAAAAGGTAATAGTTCTTCACTGCTCTTTCTTTGCTTGGTTTTTAGACTAAAATGGTTATTGACAAAAAATGCAGTCTTTAGTTCTGCAGACAGATCACAGATACGCATGACAAATATCAGAATAAGTCACTAAGCGACCTGATAGTTTGCTTGGACTGTGATTATCGTTATGTGGCTTAGCCAAAGCAGACTGCAGTCTTACCCACTAATATTTTTTACTGGATAATCCACCTGTTCATCCATCTGTCTTCCATAGCCACTTATCCAGTGCTGGGCCGGGGCTGGAAACTGTCTCAGGAAACACAGGGCACAAGGCCGGGGAATGCACAGGCAGCGATACTGGGTGTTACTGGGACATAATACATTCCTCAAAACCACAACATCAGGAGCAGGCCAGTACCTGAACCGATATCCATCAAAGCAGAAGACGAAAATCCCAAATGACACCATCCCAGCTGCCCCAATGAAGCCCTTGTTACGCATGAAGACGAGAGCCGCTCACCGAATGTTGCTTTCTTATTTTTGCAGCCCTGTTCATAAATCATCCTAACAGTGAAGCACTGTAATTATTATGACAGATTTTACAACTTTCATGTATTTGCTTCTAACGCTGAACAGATGTGGCAGTGTTTTATTTCATGACAGTAAATTCAATTTAGAAGGCATTAGGGTAATCTGGACATCGTTTTATTAGTTTTGAATGATAGTGTTAATGACTCGTAACAGAACGGCCCGCTTAATCCACTTATAATGAAACAGGCAGAAAGATGCTTTGAAATGATGAAACAAACAATAACTATTAAAAAAACAATAGCAAACTGCGGCATCAGTTTTTCACGCGAGATTCACTCCCAAATGTGTGCCTTTTGTTTATCTCAAAACCATTTCGCGTGAAGCTCCACGGTAGCGCCATTTCAAAGAAAGTGTGACATGAAGGATGAGCTAAAACCAATACCCACAACCAGAAATAGCAACCAGATAGGCTATGGGTAAAAAATAGCCCCCCCCCCCTCGCATCAATCAATCAGCCGCAACAGGATGAGATGGAATTGATCACCAGTCCGGTCGAAATTCCTCAGTTTATTTTCGGAGGCGCGTAAGACAATCCGATCCACCATAAATACACACCATTGCCCATAGTTGCCAACAAATACGCTGATTTATGTCGTTGATGGCCCCCCCTGCACATTGATCTGGGCCGTCACTGAGAGATCGCTGTGCTGGCTTTTGTGCGACTTACCGCGAGGGACAGGCTTCCGCCCTAATAGGGGCTGACACCGTGCTCACAGACGTTACTCTCCACGGCACGGCTGTTAAATATGACAATTTGGCCAGGGAACATAATTACCCCCCAGGAGATGTGGAAGAATAATGGCACCCGTGGAATCGCACCGTCATGCATCCCCTCCCTTTATCTGTCATGTGTGAATTTCTAAATCCAGGTTATCATATTCCTTGCAGGAGAAGCAGCTACAACATGCACAGATGGATGGACACCCCTTCTGTACAGACATCAGCCACAGAGAGCGGGTTAAAACAATGGCAGCGATCAGGGGCAGATTTTTTGTTTCTGGGGTCCCTGGTGTAGTGACTGTTTGTGGCCAACAGGGGGCTCCCAAACATTGGGAGCCCCACACAAACGCATGGTTTGACGGCATGGCAGACTTGCGCTCTGTGTTCCGCTCTTGCACTCTATCCCAGACTCCCTGCTCTGTGTCCTTTTAATACTTTTGGACAATAAGGCATTGGATTATTTCCCCTGAACTGTAACATGAGAACAGACCGAATGCTGTTTCTACCTCTCAGGCTCGCAATCCCTGTTTTTCCCCTTGAATGATTTTGACTGAGCCTATCCCAGGAGCAAGAGAGACCAGTGGGATTTGAGTAAGGTGGAGGAAAGTTAAACACTGAAATGTAAATCATGGGTAAGGCTGTGTATATGGAAAAGGAAAGCCTTTGTGTAAGAGTTACTAATCTTTAAGTGTGCCATTCAGCCCTTACATTTCATAAAAATAAACAGAGAGATCAATTACAATGATATCCTCTTCTAGAACAACAAAATTAGTGGCTAATGCTAAACAGGAATGTGTGTAATCCAAAAAAAATAAAAAATAAAAAATGCCCTGATTGTCTCTACACCAGCAGTTTAACACCAGGATGAAAAGAGTCCTAATTATGCCTACATCCGTGTAGGTAAAATGTTGACCACCTTCAATATAAAAGGCAGCTGTCGTTAGTCAACTATGGTACTCAGGCAGGCCGCAGGCAGCCATGCAAATCAGCCTGTTTAATTACGACCCAGCCGCCGGCTGCCGGAGAGGGCAGGATTTAGCCGGAGCGCGTTGGCAGTCATGAGAAGGTGCCGCTTTTGCTGTGCCAGCACAGTCGTCCACCTTAAGCAGGGTCAGGGGGAAGGTAAAGTTCAAAATAAGATCTGGGGGCGTGAGATAAAAGGAAGCGTCCTGGAAAACTGCTGCGGCAAGGACTGCCTGCTCCAGAACTGCCAACTCATGGAGCAAAGTGTTCATGACGCCCACGTTAGCTGGGAGGAAGGAGTTTTAATATCCCTAGATGTTGCGGGGTGTAACGGCGCGATTAAATGCACTTCATCACGTTTTCCCTAATTGCAGTGAAAATGGGCCAATGATGAGCTAACTGAAAGGGACGAAGAAAATTAGCAGATTATTTATCCTCAGAGGTTAACGAGCTCCCACATGAAGGTAAATGCAATAGCTCCAACCCCTCCAGTAATGGTTGTTTGTGCAGTTTCCAAGCGATTTTCTTCCCGCCTCAGCGAAAGCAATAAACATCCATCCTTCTGGTTGTGGGACAGAATGCCGATCACTGGAAGAGGGCTGGAAATGAATTGGAAAAATTCCAGAGAGTGCCCCCTAGAGCGTCAGGGTTAAACTGCAGGCCATCAACACAAAGATTCTAGCTTGGCCACAATCTTTACACTGCAGTTACATATAGTGGGAGAGGCAGGGACATAGGTCCTCAGGCACCTTTTGCGTTAGCTGAATATATGCATTTCGCAATAGTGGTGAATGGGCAAATACAGCTTGTCCATCCTGGTTTTCCAACACTAACTATCTAGAGATGCACCTGTAACACTGGTGTTTTCCTGGGCTGAATTAATTGTTTACAAATATATACCAAATACAGAAAAATAGGTGTTCTTAAAATGTGTTATTGCCTGGAGCCATATGTTCACATGGATAGAAACAGACCATTTCAGCCGATATTTTTATCTGAAGGAATTTAATCCCTGCAAAAATCTGGCATGAGGCCTACAGGCTAAATAACATATATACTGTGGACAGTAACAGATGCTTTGTTGACCATGATTTAATACTTAGCTGTGTCACTGAGAACCTTATACTAATTTTTTGCAGAATGCTGGAAGGATCGTGCTGCACAACTTGGAGTCATTAGCACCCGACGCTTAAGAGGGTCGTCCTAGCCATGCACTAATTTCGTGCTCCAAATGTTACACTGGGTTTAGGTCTAAGCTCTGTGCTGATTACTACAGTGTTGTGCTTCTCTCCTGCTCTCAAGTATAAGCCTATATTAGGTGAATTTCGGTTCCGCTTGTCATCACACAAATAGAGTTTGTCGCATGTAGCACTGATCCCATTGGCTGGAAGTTGAATTCCTGCAGATAAGGAGAGACTATTATATTCGAGGGGGGTGGGGTGGGAACCCTGCAGGCGTTAGAACAGCGGTTCAGTACGTGCTACTAGTAGCTACTGGTAGGTTACTGGCAATGGCGTACGGGACATTAGGAGGACACAACTTAATAAATTAAATACAAAAGTCTATTTACTCTAGGGCTGGGCAATCTTATCTGCAAAGGGCTGATGTATATGCAGGTTTTTGGGATAACCTTTAGGTCAGCTGTTCAAACCCAGGTGTGAGGACTCTTAAGCCAATCTAATTAAGGAGTTGCAATGTAAACCCATATACACAATGGCCCTTTTTGGATAAGACTGGCTATCCCTGATTTACTCAAATGACACTGTTTAGAAATCAGATTAATTTTTCTGTCACCATACCCCCCCCCCCTCGGGCCTTGGTTCACAACTTTTACCTTTGCCACCCCCATGTCAACAATTTGTAGTGTCATCTCTGCCCCCCCCCGCAACCGATATCTGTAAAACCAGGTAAGGTGTCTGGAGCTAACCTAAACCTACAAATTAGCTACATCAAAAGCATTGTGGTAGTTGTCAAACCATGCAAACTATTCACAAACGAATAAAACTGAGCATGCATGTAAATGCGTGTGCAGAATTGTCTCGAACTCAAAATCTCCCTCCAGTCACCGGACCGAAGTTAGCAACCCTGGATCGGGTTGGGGGTGTCTGGTCAAGGTGGTTTGTTGACAGCAGGTGTAAATGTGCGCAGATTAGCGGCCTGACTTTAGGGTCGCTGAGATGTACACGCAGTGCAGTGGAACAGATTGGTCACACATATGTAGATCACCTCAATATACACAGTGATGCGGATGCTTTGGCTGTGCTGCTGCAATACGCAAGCCAACGTCGTGCAAATTTACACCTTTAAGTATTTATCAAGGCTGACAACTGCTGCGTGGGATATTACTGCATTATTGATATTATTTGTGGTTGGGATGTTACATAAATTCAGTTACACAACTGATCTTTCACATAAAAGTATTTGGCATAAAACAATTTCATCTAGTGTTTGCCAGTGGATTAGCATTATAAACAGGCATTTAGGTGCATTAATTAACATCATGCTGTTTGTTAATGCTATTAGTTTTTTCCTTTTCCTTATTAATGTCAAATTGCAGGTTCACCAATAAGGCATGGATCTGCCTACACTGATTTTTTGAATAAAGTCATATTATCTGTACTTCAGTCACATAAATGGATGCAGCAGGGATTCTTTGCAAGTCAATTTAGTTTAATAAATTGTAAAGCTACTTTATAAAGCCAGGTAAACTAATTTAAGGTTAGGGCTGGTAAACTAATCTTGAGGAGCCACATTTCAGACCTGCCAGCCTCACAACACTGAACCACTTTTCTTAGGAACAGGGGCCAGGTTCAGCGATTTTTTTTGGCATTTTTACTGCTTTTAGACTCTCAAACCCTCTAATCAATAAATATTTCATGCAGTCTATTTCAGAATGGTCCCTTGCTCTCATTGACAGGTGCAGGGGACCTCGTACCCGGAGCCGTATGGGCTTGGCCGACCCCTGTAATGTCAAACGATTGGCTGGCGTTTGGAATCCGGCGCTGCCGTCACACGTCCCCCACCAAGCCTTTCCTCCACCCAACACTTCTTAAGTCAGCGGCACAGCAAACGAGCTCTGAATGACTGCGAGCTGGATCTCCTGAATATGCGTAGTTCCAGACCCGAATAATAGAGCCCGGAGTTATGCAATCAGACATTCCGTGCCCATCTGCGTTTCCTATTAAATCACAGCCCCCCCATCCACTGCCCCAGTCTCTAATTATGCAGTGGGGAATATTGCTTCTTGTATTCCTGTTCTGAAAAGAACAAAACCCGACCAGTTAAAATGGATCTCAGATCCCAACATGAATATGTGGATTCATAATTGAACAGCTGCCAAATCACTCGCGCAGCTCTGTCTTTTAACTCTGTCCTGCCATGAATCAGACAAAGCTACATCCTTCCCTTATGCAGTCTAAGTCCCTTCCCCCCCCCCACCCCCCATCCCACGCCCAGGCGCATCAGAAGATGATGCCTGTCAGTTCAGTGTTGGGCTTATTCAGCAAAACACTGTGTACATCTTCACTTCTGGCAGGATGGAGAATTAGTCCCATCCTTGTGTAAAAACACTCTAAGCTAAAACCCAGCCCTTTGGGGGTAAAATGGCTATTTTATTACCTGAAAATGGTGTCCCCCGACATATCACTGAACAGATTTGGAAACACTGTTCCTGAATTATTGAAACGATCCAGGATGATGTATGCTTCCGTGAAAGGGCGGAAATGGCACCTGTAGTCAAAAGGGGCTCTTTGGTTATAAATCACTGAAACACGAGGGCCACATTTTAAGCTGTTTGCAGCATAATGGCTTCTACATGCGGCACAAAATAAAGATCTGATTCAGTTGCACCCAGCAGACCTAAACAAATAACACACCCCTTGCCAAAAGCTGTTTAAAATTGACAAAAGCTGTCGCCCAGAATTGGCCATAACAATTTGATTGACCTTACAAATGGAGCAGCTTAGAGTTGAGGCTCGCATACCGTGCCTCCGGACCCTGACTTGTGGAAGACTCACTACGCTGAACCTAGAGGAGGGTAGTGGTACAGTAACTCTTAACACCTGCAGGCACTTTATAATTGTTCCTCAGGCAAGCCGGATTTTCTAATGCCTCAGTCTGTTGTTTCAGCTCCGGAGAAAAGTGCTTGAATAAATTGATGTACATTTTTGGCTTTAGGCAGGAATTTGTTCAAGATGAGTAAACTCTCCTGATAACGCCTACATTCTGTATTACACTCTCGTCAAGAGGTTTTTTTTTTATCCTGTTGTAGATCTTCTTAAGATATATCTAGTGTGAAAGTGTTGCCAATAGTCACATTCTAAAGATGAGATATCACGAAAGAGCAACTTTAAGTGGATGTTTTGAAAAACACCCGGAGCTATTGGTTCGAGCTGTTAATTCTAATCAATATCCCCTAGCATGTATTAAGAGCTTTATACACACATATATATATATATGTATGTGTGTATATATATATATATATATATATATATATATATAAAATATTGTTGGCAGTTTATGGTTTGCACACCGTGATATTTGATGATACAAGGGATTTTTAACAAGGTCAGCCTTGCATTTACACCCTTTTTGATAGATGTGGGGACAAATATTGGGGGTGAGCAGTGGCATGTGGGGCCCACCTTTAAAAATACACACGGGCCGTATGTCTTTTAGCTCAAGGTGGAGGTTAGGGCTGAGGGCAGCTTGGCTGTGCTTCTCCAGGCCAGGACCACAAAGAGGAGCATCCAGTCCCAGCACAGACACCATGCATTCCTGGAGTTTAAGGACCTCCGGCAGAACATCTGGGGCCCAGGAGCATAATATCACAAGAAAACCAGATCTTCTGACATTAAACATGCATGGCTAGCCCTGGGGGGGGGGGGGGGGGGGGTAGGGCCCATTGCCGTG
>JABFEB020000035.1:8951999-8971922 GCA_019775895.2 Stomatorhinus ivindoensis
GGCCCTCACCTTGGCCCGCAATCTGAAAACTGCGGCCGCTGATGCCAATTTCAAACTGAATGCATTTTTCAATACAGTGCATTTAGATCCAAAGCCCCAGTCAGCTGTGTGGGGAATGGAAGCTGAAAACAGCGATCAGTTTGTTATGTTTCCTCAGCCTCAGTCTTTTTCACATCAAAGCCAGCAGCAAATGTTTACTCCAAAGCACAATATTACAGCGTTTCACTCAAAAAACCTTGAATCAACACATCCAGCTTGTGGCGGATTCTACGAGCTACAACTTTTGGTTAGTTCTCAGAATACCCAATGGGGGGTAGAAAATAACTGTTTCCTTGGTGGTGAACCAAAAGCACAACCTCGAGAATCACACATTCTCTTTGTTCGTATTCGTTCAGCCTAGACCTCTTCTGCTGCTATTTGTGAACGCTGGAGTTTTCTGATTTATTTGGCCTCAGTAACCAGACACCAGAGTGTTGACAACTATCCCAAGACCCATAATCTCCACACTCAGCCCAAAAAGATATCAGTGCTGAATTTGTTTACTTGTGTTTGTATCAAATCGGATCCTGTGCTTTGCGTTTACATTTCTGTCCCATTTGGCCCAGTTTTCCCCAAGACGAAAAGACATGGAAATAAATTACTTCTCACCTCTAGGTCCCCAAGCCATGTTGTTACACATATATCTGCACTGGAGAAGCTCTGACAGAATCATACCTCAGTCAAGTACAAAATTTTACATGCAAAAGTGAAAAACAATGTTTCATATTTTACAATCCCATTTCCAAAAACATTGGGACGCTGTGTAGAATGTAGTTAAAAATAGAATGCAATAATTTACAAATCAAATAAACTCATATTTAATTGAAAATAGGACAAATGTTGAAACTGAGAAATGTTATTGTTTTATGACAAATATTTACTCATCTTGAATTCGATGCCAGCAACATATTTAAAAAAATAGGGGCTAATTAGGTTAATTGGCAAAATATCACTAAAAAGAGCCCCACAGAAAGGCAAAGTGTGCAATGAAGATTCTGTGAAAGACTGTGGGCAAATAGTGCAACTATTGAAGAATGATGTTTTTTTCCAAAGAATTTGGAAATTTCATGATCAATGGTACATCATATCATTAAAAGTTATCCGGAAGAAATCTCTGAGAATCCGGAGAAATCTCTGAGAATCCGGAGAAATCTCTGTACACAACGGACAAGGCTGAACATCAAATATCGGATAGTCATGATCTTCAGGTCTTCAAGTGGCACTGCAGTAAAACAGACATGATTGTATAGTGGAAATCAGCACATGGGCTCAGGAACACTTCCGGACACCGTTGTCTGCGAATACAGTTTGCTGCCGCATCCACAAATGCAGGATGAAACCATATCTACACATGATCGAGAAACACTGCTGGCTACTCTGGGCCGTAGCTCATTTAAGATGGACTGAGGCAAAATGGAAAATTGTCCTGTGATCTGACAAATCAAAATTTCTAAATCTTTTTAGACATGGTGGATGCCGCGTCCTCTGGGCTAAAGAGGACAGGGACCATCCAGCTCGTTATCAAAGGACAGTTCAAAAGACATGATGCTGAATGATATATACAGGTTTTGGAGCAACGTATGCTGGCATCCGGACAGTGACTTTTTCAGAGAAGGCATTGTACATTTTAACCAGACAATGCTAAACCACATTCTGCACAAATTACAACAGCAGGGCTCTGTAGTAGAAGAGTCCGGGTGCTAGACTGGCCTGCCTGGAGTCCAGACCTGCCACCCATTGAAAACCTTTGGCACATCATGAAACGAAAAATATGACAAAGAATACCACAAACTGTTGAGCAGCTGAAATCCTATATCAGGCAAGAATGGGACAAAATGTCACTTTCAGAACTCCTGCCACTGGCCTCCTCAGTTACCAAACATTGCTGCTAAAAGAAGAGGTGAAGCAACACAGCGGTAAACATGCCCCCGTCCCAACTTTTCTGAAACGCGTCACTGGCATCAAAACCTAATTGAGCTTATATTTGTCATAAAACAATTCATTTTCTCAGTTTCAACATTCGGTATGTCTGTTCTATTTTCAATTAAATATGGGTTTATATGATTCATAAACCATTGCCTTATGTTTTTATTTACATTTTTCATAGTAACTCAACTTTTTTGGAAACGAGGTTTAAAATGTTGCTTTCATTATGCTAAATACACTAAGTTTGATGTACACAGAAAAAGAGGGTATTTTCGGTATCAGTTTTATGCTTATATTAATATGATAATATTTTCTGTAGTGCCGGCAATATAATTAAAGTTACCATTACAAAATTAAATGCTCATGTGAAATGCTGTAGAATTCCAGCATTTCCTCCGGGCACTCCGGTTTCCCTCCACAGTCCAAAAACAAGCAGGTTAATTGGAGTTACAAAATAGGTGTGTGTGGGAGTGAATGGTGTGTGAGTGTGCACTGAGATGGGTTGGTGCCTCATTCTGGGTTGTTCCCTGCCTTGCGCCTGTAGCCTTTGGGATAGGCTCTGGATCCCCGTGACCATAAACAGGATAAGCAGTTACAGAAAATGGATGGATAAATGGATGGATGGAAGTAAATGCTGCGGAATTCCATGAAGAGCTTGCTTCACTGATAAAGAAAGAAAAAAAATCATTTTAGCAATGGAAAGTTGGATGTATGCCAAGATATTTCTGCTGCGACTCCTTCAAACTCTATAAGAACTAAGAAACGTGGAGGATGAAGGGCGGTCAGAAAGTTTAACAGCAAGGGTGTTTGTGCAGCAATCACAGAATGGTCCCTGGAAATGAAGAAAAAAACAAAAGCGTTTTATAAAAAAAACAAAAATGGGTTATTTATGACTAACCAAAGCTTACCAAAAGTCAACATGCCACCTAAAAAAAACAGCACCCAGCTAACAAGCTTAAAATAGAACCAGACTGTGGAACTTGATATCAAGCAGCCAATAAAGGATAAATTTAGATGCTGCTCATGGAAACCGGACGAGGGGCCTTTTCAAGAAGACTCTGCAAGAAAAAAGGGAAAAGTCACGGCCAAAGAGAGACAAACACGTCCGAGCAATAAAGGATTTCATTTTCCACAGTTACAATGGCCAGTGGAATTTCAGATCAAGGAAAAGACTAAGCAATGTGACGTGAACTATGGCAGGGAATAAAGGGCCATGTCTTGAAACAGCTGATTGGCTGCATCCAGAAGGTCTACCTTTGAGTCACTGTCATCCAGCTGGACATAGGTGCTGTGCAGCCCAGCAGTTAAGGGAGTTAGTTGTCTGTGCCCAGAATGTCATGGGTTCAAATCCTAGGGCTGATGGAATAATCTCTGAAACTGGTTGGGGAAATGGAAGGGGGGCTGGAGCCTGCCCCAAGCAGCACACGGTGGGGGCACCCCGGAAGGGAAGCCATAGATTCACGCACTCAATTGCCAGTTAGGCTGAATGTACATTTTTTAACTGTAGGAAGCAACTGGTGTCAAATGGAGGCAACAAACAAAATCCAGAAATCGCGGAGGCAGAATTCAAACCCCCAACCGCACCAGGGTTGGGGCCATTCCGGAATGCATTCATCAATTCCAATCCAAAACAGGAAATGGAACTGGATTTGGGATTGTGAAAAAAAAAACAAAACTATGGGGAACAGAATTGGAACTGAATTCGAATTTCTGGGGGATTTAAATTCCAACTCCAGTTCCATTTCCTAAATTGGATTGGAATTGATGAATGTATTCCGGATTGACTCAACCCTGAACAGCACCACCCACTGTGGCAATTCTGGTATAATATTATATCACAAATTATAAGTATATTTCATAATAGTCATACCATTATAATCTTACTATAAGTAAGATCTAGTCAATCTTATGGGTACCTATTTAAAAATGCATTTATTTTGTGTCATGTGTTAAGGGGCATTCATCCATTCACCATTCCCACTTCTCCTATACAGGGGTCCAGAGTCTATTCCAGAAACTACAGGCACAAGGTAGGGAATATCCCAGGATGGGGAGCCAACCCATCATAGGGCACATTCATGCACCACTCAGACACACATGCATACTTATGGGCAATTTGGCAATTCCAATGAACCTCTGCATGGTTTTGGACTGTGGAGAGAAATTAGGGCACTTGGAGGAAACACACACACACGCACACACACACGCACACACACACACACACACACACACACAGCCAGGGCAGAGACTCAAACCCTGGTCCCAGAGGTGAGAGGCAACCACGTCAACCATGGCCCCACCCCAAAGAGCATTCAAAGACACAAAAAGCCCCCTTTAGTTACATTTACTTGAATACAGTTTTAAATTGTATTGTAGAAAAAAATCCCACTGTAAAAGAATTTCCTTCACGGTGATTTTAAGGCAATATCCATCATGACACCATAGATATCTCCATGCGGAGTTTTAAAGTGACAGAATAAAAGTTCATTTAAAGTGCAATCTGAATACAAAAAAAGTCTCAATTGCACCGATTTCTAACTATTCTGATCCATGCTGGATTTGGCCACATTTCAAAATAAGTTGAGCGTGATTTTCCATTCAACACAAAAGCATTAAACATCACTGACAAAGTCAAACAGAAATATAGCATAATTAAGATATGTATCTCAGCTTCTCGGGTAATGATCAAATTAACCTTGGACCTCTTGACTCGAAAGAGTTTGTGTGGCGGTGTTGCCTGCCAACTTTTGTTCAAACAAAGAGGCGGTAACTTGAGCCATCTTACTTAATCCCCAAAGGAGAGACGTGACAGAGCGCTCAATGAAAGGCTGATCGCTGCTCGTCAGTGACAGGCACCCTGAACACATGCTTCTTTGCTTGCTCACCCAAGGTGAGGCCTGCTTCATTGATAAACATCAGACATTCCCATAAACCAGAACAGATTCCATTTTAAGGTTGAATTTCCTTCAATCATTTTCCACACGCCACAAAAAAATAAACAAAACAGAGCTGGCAAAATGCTCACCTTTTCTGAAGAAAAGAAAACCATCTACATAAACAACAATCTTTGTTTTTAACCACAGTGAGAATAGCCATTATATAAACATCAGCATTACTGTACGCATTGACCAGATGACATAAGGTATCAGATGTGGCAATAGATCGCACCCTTCTGTAGTAATTTGACTTTTGCACAACTCTGTGTGCATGCTGAACACATAATATGAATATTGATTGGTACTTACGGCACAGATTTTGACTACTTCAAGCCATCGATTTTTTAATGAGTCCTGTCGCGTATATTAATCAGAGTTTTGTGGCGAGATGGTAACCTTGTGTAGAGTATATGCTCTGAGCCTTCGGGGACTGAATATAACCTCTGTCTCCTTATATAATTCCCGAGCAAGGCTGCAGGGAGAGGTTCGATCAACTATTTATAAGGGCCTAAGGTGACACACATCCTTAAGGCTGACAAATGGGAACCCTGAATAAACTTAGATAGCTTTCCAGACTTGAGATACAAGCAGCTAAAAATGAAATTTGGCACAGATGTGGGGCAGAGGAAAGCAGCAACATATTATTCACCATATGAAGTAGTAGGCCTAGTCATTTTTCAGATCTTTAATTTGTTTCACATTTATACTGGCCTAGTATGTACTAATGCGCATTTACCTTTGCTCAAGTGTAAAATGTGTCGAAATAAATGTCCATCAGATGTGACTGATTTGACTCATACTCATATTTGATTTTGTCTCAACCTCCTCCTTCACTGACATCTGCTGGGAGCACAGGTTGAGATTAAGTTTTATCTGCCATTCGTACGAGAACAAGAACACTGGAATGTGTTAGTCTTCACAAATCCCATCTCACTCTCCGTTCAAAAACATCCACACATATATACACGTGAGACTGAAACCTGGATTCTAAACACAGGGTCAGTGGTTTATCTGCCGCCTCTGAAGCATTTTTCAGTGGGGTTAAGGACTTTGCACACGGGCCCAACGGGGATGTAGGTACTCTGCCGAGCATGCGATTCAAACCAGTGACCTTCCAATTATAGGCACAGGGATGTAACCTGCTAAGCCACACACTGTCCCCCAGAACTGTATGGGATCAAATAGAAAGAGGCAAGGAGCATGCACTGATTACAGTGCCCTGCCACAGCCACCAACCTAAGGGTTGAGAACCTGAGAACCTGTGGTGGGTGATACCCCAGTACCACACTCCAAATGGACCAGTGTGAGGTTTTTTCCGGTGGCTGGAGTGTCAATCCTGCCACCAACCCCCAAATTTTTCCCTGTAAATTGAAGGGTTGTACGGCTGGATGTAGATTAACGTCATACCAAGGATGAAGCAATTGCAGGTTAAGGGCCTTGCTGAAGAGCCCAATCGAGTACAATCATTTTGGGCATTCACAGGATTTGAACCAGCAACCTTCCAGTTGCTGGTACAGATCCCTCGCCTAAGACCCACCACACTGTCAGCCAGATAAAACTGGGGGGGGTTAATGAGAGCGTAACAGGATGTAAACAAGAAATTCTGCGTCAGCAGAAGTGATCCAAAGGCAGATAAAGAGTGGCAGTGGTTTAGTGACACGTGGGTATTAGTTCACTTTTTTTGCGCCATGAATCAAACTGAAAGTGCAGTTGTTCTACTTTAAAATGCCACAGAGAGTCAAGTGTTTACTCAGGTTACACACTCCCATTGATGACAGTGGACACACAAAGGCACAGTGCACCCCGTGACACTTTGCACTCTGGGCCCACTATCGGATGTCCTCAAACAGCTACAAGCAGCACAGCCTCCTCAAGGTCCCTCTCTGGTTTCAGCTGCTGGAGGTTAGCTGGGGGGGGGTGGGGGAGCCCCAGTCAGGTACACATCTCCGAGGTTAAAAAGCCAGGCTGACAAGACCGTTTGGATGCAAACCCGACCGAGAGCATCCGACAGTGTTGGTTTCGCTGAGGTCCCTGTGGATTCAACAGATACACCAATGGGGCTTGTTCCTTTTTGGTGGGGTTGTTAAATTTACCACTTTAGAAGTCTCCCGGGTAACCGTGTGGCACCGGCAGAGTACTCAGCATGCTACATAATGCCGGCAAGACGAAAGAGACGCCAGTGAACAAGAAGTGGGAAAGCAGGGAGATCAACAGCCACTGGTATGTAGTGTGCTGACTATGCAGAACTGGGCGGGGGGTTCAGGTTCTATTAAAGAGCAGCCACTGCTGATCAGCCTGTGTTAGAAGCTGTAAGCAAAACGTGTTCTGAATAATTTACGGGACAGAAGTGCTAATTCAGCAGGAAAATGTTTGGGAAAATCATACCCAGCAAGTTCAATCAAACGTGCGTTGTACCATCAAGTCGTCTTATCCTCTCGCGGACAACAACAGCTGAACGACACGTGTCGGGTGGCAGCGGCGGCTAAGCTCTGTAACACAGGCTAAAGGAAATCGCTCTTCTCATGTCTGTCTCCTTTAAATGCGCGCATCTGGAATGCAACAGAGAAGAGTGAAAGGCGGGTAACGTAGAGAGGCGACTTCCTTAAGATGACACGCTCAAGCTGTTTGCCTTGTTTAACTGACTTTTCCGGAATGACATCCTTTGGCGGCACGCACGACTGTTATTCGTGTTGCGTTAGATATTATAAGTTGCACAGGACAGACCTAAAACACAAAGGAGGGACGAAAAAAATGGATCAAAACAGGAAGCAGAGATGATACATACAATCCACTCCTATTGTGTATCCCATAATCCTTTTCAGTGCCGCAGGCTCCAGCATCAGAAACTGGAAGTAATATCCCTTGACACTCCAAAGACAACAAAGCCCCTCTTTCACCTCCCTCTCAACAGCTGTTTTTTCTTTCTCTCCCTCCCTCTCTCTTGTACACAAACATCATGGTGAACGAGCATAGGGCCGTCCAAACTGATTGCGAGGGTAATTGCATGCAAAATCATTATTTTATAACACAAAAGCACTGCGTTGTCAACAGCAATAAAGCGGGAATTATGAATCGTCTTTTTTTCCCCACATGGGCTTCCATAGTAATCGGCAATGAAGATATTTGCTGTGCAGCAGCAGGCCAGACTGCACCAATTATAGTGGACAAACACAAAGGGTCTCCGCATGGACTCCTACACAAAGTCCCCCTCCCCACCCCCACATGGTGACGATGACACATAGATTCTTGTCACCACAGATCTCAGGACACTACTCTCTCATAGTTATGACAACCTTGCGTCCAGGATACTCGCTGTTCCTGCCATCCATCATTGAACCCAATGACAAGCATTTGACATCCGTGTGATATATATGCTCTCCTTCGGTTAAAACCACCCATTTCCTCTCCTGGTGCCCCCGGGGCTGCTTCTCCTTCTCCCCGCTGGCTTGCCGGGTGATGGGCTTTGCTGCAATACTCTCACACTCTGGCACCTCTCGTCCTCCGTTACAGAGGTCCATAGTCATACATCAGCATCTATATGAGAAGAGTTTCTATGACCTCGCTCTCAGAGCAGAGCACCAGGTTACTCGCAGGATTTATGACGACACTCTCTTCTAGGCGCTGTTCCTGATGCAATCCAACCTGTCTGGCTATTCGGCAGCCTTGTCTCACAGAGCGTCGGATCTTCCATCGGCGGATCGCCGGCTGATGGTTAAACGGACACAAGCAGCCACAAAAAGCACCGTTCGCTCCACGCCACGAGTCTGTCAGCGGGAACAAGATGTTCTACATTGACGTTCTAGGCAAAGAGAGGGAAGGAGCCAGAGGGAAAGAACCTCAGGTGGGGCTGCTGTCTTCAGTCTGGGGCTCATCTCATCTCACTGGTAGCTCAGGGAATGATGATGGCAGGAGCAGCGATGGGTGAGAAGAGCGGCGGTCCGGAAGATGGCATTCCTGTTCACTGTCCACAGCTGACGCTGTGGCTTTTTGGCCAACCGACGCCACTCAAGTGCGTAACCCTATGACGTGCTGAGCATCTCAGCTCCATCCAGAGTGTCCAGAACATCCATGCTTGTTCTTCTGAATCGGGCAGTAATGCCTCACCACACTCCACGCTCCACCAGCCATGGGTATCCAAGACCTCCAACAGGTACAACCGATCTGTTCCCTCACAGTGGTGTATACAGGGGTGGGGTTACAGGTGCTGAAAGCTGATTGGCACCCAGAGTTCCCCCTCTCATGATTCAATACTTATCATTGGCTAATAATAAGGTTGGCCCATCTGTATGAATTACCGTCCCTCTCATGCCCTCCACCCGGATTCGTCCCCGCTCCCTTGTGGCTCCCTCGAGCCGCGTCTCTGGCTAGCTGCCGCAAAGATACATTCGTCCAGATCTGCAGGACATCACAGAGGAACCAGATCAATCCAAATGGCCATTCCACACACTAGGAGTGCATAGTTTCCTATGGGGCCACAGTAAAGACAAAGAGGGAAACGTGAAAACGGACGCGGCCAGGCTATGCCCACAGACTCCACACACATCTCACGAGAAACACAGTAGGCTCACTTTTAAAAGGCATACTGCCAGTCAAAGAAGGCTTTTTCTTTTCATTCATTTTTTTGGCAGTTCTCCAGGAATGCTAATTGAAATAAGTAATCAGTAATCACCATTCACGAGGGCAAGCCATTCAAAGGGCTGCCTAAGAGAACATCAGGGAAACAAGACATTAATTATGGGTTTGACTGTATTCCACCTTCACAGAGTTCAAAGGAAAATATTTGCTCTGGACTGACAATTTTACTCAATGCAACGTTTCATTAAAGGCATCCCAAAGTTATACTTTGCATATTAAAATACATTACAGGCATCCATAACAGCCCATAAGTCTCTATCAGTGGCTACTGGAACCTGATATTTTGTTAAATGTAAAACAATAGCAGTAAATTTCAGCTAACCGATTAAAATGCATGCCTTCAAAATGCATTTGTATTTATCATGCCAATGAGCCACACACAATGCCTCACTTCACAAATAATTAAGATGAAATCACCAAACAGGAACTTCAGATAAATTGTGACGGGTGTGACACAGCTGGAGCTCCGGGGACACCTTCTGAAAGGTCCCCCCACCCAGGAGGACCGGTGATAATCATGCTACTCAGCAGCTTGAAACATTCCCCAGGAGAAGAGCCGTGTGTGAGGTAAGCGTTGCTCCAGATTGCGTGTGGGCACGCTGGAGGGGAGGCGCACGGCCTGCTTTTCCCAAGCGTCTCCCAGCATGCACTGCACCCTGAGGCAGCTCTAATTCCTGACCCGTCAGCTGCAGGTGTGGGCAGAGTGGTAAGGTGCAACACATCCTGCTATTATGGGCTCCTCTTCCACCTGAGATTCACAACCCAGCATTGCATTTCTGTAGCCGGGAAACCATTACGTGACACAAAAACTGCAGTACTTCAGACAGACAGACAGACTATATGGAATTTTAAGGCCAGCTGTAGTCTGACATCTCGGACACTAAAGCCTAGATGACAAGCAGTACAACTAACAGGTACAATAATGAACACATTCGATATGTGACAAGGCAGAGGGAGGGTTTATAAAGCATCTGTAAAGCTCTGCGGGGGGGGGAACGAGCTCTATCTCCAGCTGTATCATGAAATATTAATGACCCTTTCTGCTGCTATACGCCAATGGGCTAATTAGCAAGTGCATTAATATTTGATCACATCACCATCCACGGAACCGGCAATTTCAACATTTGTATTCGCTCCTGCTCGCGCTTCTCAAAGACGATACACGGATTGTGTCCCCACGATGTTGGGGAGACGTGGATGAACAGCAGGACTCAGGCACTCCCCCCATCTCCGCTCACGTCTGTTAAGATGGGACAGGAAGCTCTTTGTCTGTTGTGCGTTTCTTTTGTCTGGCTACACGATGAGGCCCAGGACTTTCTGACAGACATCATGTGGAAATGGTGGTCGATATTGTAAGTAATCCGAAAAGTTTCCCTTTGACATCATGAAAAAGGAAAACAAATCAATAAAATCATCTAACATGCTCGCATCACATGACCACGTGCCAGCACTCGTGTCACATGACCAGCCACGCAGATGACTACTTGCCCATGACTAACGTGTGGTATATTTAACTGATGATGTCTCATCACCCTACAGGCGATGTCCACGAGATGGCCTTGACACAGACAGCAGTCATTCCTCCTACGGTGCATCGTTGTGTCATCTAGCGTAATTATTCCTAACGACTTCATTTAACTGCACTTAGCTGGACTGCATTTTGCTCCTAAGTCACACATTTAATTCATCAGACATTAATGTGCTCTCTATTTTAACAGCTGGTGTAATTAAACACAGTCTCCCTTACGGCTGACACACGTGAACCCCATGTATAACTAGAGGTGCAAGTTAAAGCCACTGAATTAAATTTGCTATCTTTTATGGATATCGGGAATTGCATTAAAACTCCAAACTCAAGGTTTAAATGGGGCTCAAAATTCCTCCTGATGTTCCTCGCAAGCCCTCTTAGTTACAGAGAAATTTTCTTGTGTTTAAATCTAAATGTCAGCCGCATTAACAGATAATTGCTCCAATTCAGAATGGATGCGACTGCCTAAACGGTGTTTAGGTTGGGGTGTTTGTTTATTTTCTGACACCCTATGAAAGTGTAACTAGGAAGGCATATTGTCCCTGCCAGGCCCAGGCCTGTGTGAAGAAGCAAACAGTCAGTAAAGAACACCTTGGATGAGATAACCTGCTGATTCGCTTCTCCTCTTGAAACCCTGAAGTTTACCTAAGGTAAAATGCCTCCTCTAGTCTCTCCCTGTCTACTGAATCACTTCATTAGCTCCTTGGAGTCCCTCTCACATCATGGGGTGAACGGAGATGATATACATCACTCTTATGACGCCTGATGGCAAATGCACATTTCCCTGTCAATCTGGTGTCATCACACCTGAGCTGATACCCCCACCCCCCAGCCGGAATGTGCAGCCTCAGACATGCCCTGGAGCAGCCAGCAAACAAATCCGATTGGCCAAGTGGCGACCGCCGCTGCTCCACGGCAGAGTCCGTGATGTTATGCTTATCCGCCAGGACCCTTCGCACACACGGTTCAAGAGGCTGAAGTCAGTGGCAGTCATTTAAATGGCCAGATCCACTTGTAAACAAACCGAGTCAAGTATGCAGGTTGGGATTGTAGTGAAGGAACTGGACCTGCAGCTCAAAATCGCAGGAGAAGCCTGCCGTTGGACCCGTTTCCTAAATAAACACCCAGATGTATACGTAGGCAAACGTTAAGTTTTGGTTGTCGCGTTAAGTTAGTGTGTCCTCCATGTAAACAAATTAACAGGAACTGCTGTAATGTTGCTATGACAGCATTGAAATTGGCCTTCACAGAGAAGTGAACAGAAGAATTTATAAAAATTCCCATTCCTTGTGACACTGTGGGTAACAAAGATTGGGGTAAAATCAACAAGGCAGTTGTGCAAATTACAGCAATACTGGGATGGGGTGAGATAGACTGGCAGTGGTCACACTCCCAATCTCATCACCCGTTAGCTTCACTGAGCTGGCAAACAATTTCAAGGTAGGGACACTGTCAACTTCAGCATAAGTGTTCAGCGAAACAGTGGGAAATTGACTTTATTTCTGTAGATTAAACACATCTTTAAAGGATGCCCTCCTACAAATTTATAATCTAATCCAAGGAATGAGTACAGTGTTGTTTTTTTTACTCAGTATATTTGGGTTTAGTGTAATCCACTTACAATCCACGATTCCCACCATCTCCACTATCAACACACCCTAGGCTTCTGCATTTATTTGAAAAAGTAGCAAAGACGCATTAACATTGTATATTCTTTCAAAGTTCCTGCATCCGTGTCTTTCCGACCCGACCTGCCAGTAAAAGGAATTCACCCCGCTAACGCATCACAGATTTGCTCCGTTTTATAGACCAAAACTAGCTCACTTTATGGCACCGTAGACCCAATCCGACACTTTGTTAGTGAAATGGAAAGTGTGGCGCGTCTTCCAGTGGAGTACGGGGAGGGTCACCCCTAGGCAAAGCGAGAGGGGCCCTTAGCTCGTCGCAACCTTCCCTCCGTGAGGTGAGAAAGCAGTCTGCGCGATACCCTCCTCCCCCCGTCCCAAGTCATCAAATTGCATTCGATCTCCTGCCCTGCACAAGACTCTCTGCAGCTCACTGGCTGGGAAGGAGGCAATTTCAGCACCGATGCCAGATGAAAGCTGTGAACTGGAGCAAAGTGTATTCAGGAGCCCATCTCCGTGTTCAAGGACGGTGTTCTTCAGGAGGTGATTCTCCAGTGCCGCGGTATCTCCGATTTGACCTCCCCAATGCAGCTTATTGAATAACTGCGGTGATATCCCCACGCCATGCCAGGAATTATAAACGCCCTGTTTAGTCCAGGCCTTGGCGCTGAAGGTCAGCTTCACTTGTCAAGAGTTAATGATACTCCGCTCACTGACGTGTCGGAGTAAACCTCACTAAGCACACACTTTAAGTGCAAGACACAGCTGCGTTCTCCTAATCGCGCTACATAAAACACAGCACTCTGCCTACATTATAAAAGAGGATCAGGGATTTTCAGTTGACTGGGTCTCAAACTCAGATGGGGGTGGAGGTAAAGGTCGTCGGGCCTTGTGGAAGCGTCTGGTGATTAACACTCTGCACCGGGGGTCCCTTCAGGCACCCCAGGCCTCCTGATTCAAGCGAGACCCCCCAGCACTCCAAAGTGGACGATGCCCAAGTTTCCAGAGTAGGAGACAACAAACCACAACTGCTAAGGCCTTTTCCCGGTGCGCCGAGTGGCACAGCAGGTTAAAAATCTCTAGCCATGTCTGGATGATCACAGGTTTCAATTCTGTGACCAGCAGGGCAATCACATCAAAGCGCAGGACCCTGAGCAAGGCCCCGAACCCCATCTGCTCCCGGGAAACTGGCTCTCCCCAAGCTTTCCTCACTTGCACGTTGCTTTCGACATAGGCAACTTACTACAGAAATAAATGTAAGCGTAAGATAGTATGCCAGATTCCCACACCAAATAAATAAATAACTCCAGCAGGGGATAACAGCACAGTAGACAATGTGTGCCCAGAGTCCAACTTCTACATTACTGTTATTGTATGAAATAAAAGCATTTAATATACCCTTAATGGCCCTTGGGGAGGGGCAGCGTGGCTATTATCATTTGCCACCAAGCTACAGGGAAGGAATGCATAATGAAATGAAGGAGGTTATTGCTTGATAGTGTGAGACCTATAGGAATATTTAATACTTGACATTTTAAGAGGACACTTGACATTTGTAGGATTGTAAAGCAAATTTACACACGCACAAACACACACACAGTAAAATAAAATTAGCCTGACGGCTCAAGTATGCAAGGGAAAAGGTCCATTCCAACATGATTTCATAAAGGAGCTGGACTATAATATAACAGACCAGCAGAACAAATACGGGTAGTCCAAGAACCATTTAAAAAACGGAGACTGGTTGCTTTTAATGGCTAATTTAATAAATGAAAATCATTAATTGCTCATTCTTACAAGGATAACTATAATTTTAAAACTCTTAGAATCACTATTAAGGTCGAGACCTAACTCGTTTATCCTATTTGCAACTATTTTGCAAACAACAGTTTTAAATAATGTACTTGATGGCAGAATGTTTCGTCCGGTACAGGAGGCTCCTGACATTGCATTTGACGTCTCGCATATCCGAAAGCCCAAGGCCATCTCACATTAGATGATCCCATTAATTTCGTCCGTAAAATTATATTTAATGCAACATTTACCGCACACATCCGACCCTTAACATCAAAAGGTGTCAATTTTTTTTCAGGAGCCCAATCGGCAACACCGTAAACCCCAGAGCGGAGTTTTAAAACCTTTTACATAAGCTTAAAAAATGGTGAGAAACATTTTTCTTCTTTTCACATCCTTAAGTTAGTTTGATTCTTGCACTGTAACAGTGTCCAATCCATATCTCCAGCAAAAAAAAAATGTGACACGCGATTGGCATTTGATGCGCTTTTAAAGCTCCCGTTATTTCAATTATCGATCACATTTAATCGTTTGCTTTCCTCATGTGCGCCCAGAAGCAAGTCATCCGACGCAATTTTCTTCAGCTATTAAAGAAAAAGTTTTTTTCCTCCAGTCCGCAGACTTCTGTCGTTCCTCTGGCTTTGAAAGCCAGCGATCAGCACACCATTCAGAGGTCCTGAGCACTCACAACGTCTCTCGCCAAACTCTTTCTAGTGCAAGACAGCAGCTCGTCGCCTTGCCCATTGCACTGCCCCGAGGAGGGAGGGAGATGGAAAAGCCACTCCCACGCCTCGCGGCTCCATGTCCCGAGACTCGTCCGCCACTCAGCGCCACCTGCCGGCGGCAGCTCGTAACTGTGGCTCTTTCTCTCTCTCTTTTTTTCTTTTTTTTTCCTCCTTCCGATTCTCCAATGTTCACAGCTCGGCCGGAGCCTGTCGTCCTCCAGGCTTCATTTCCGACGGGTTTTTAAACACTCCCGACTGCCCCAGGATCCGCGTGGGACCGCGTTGAAGGTAAAAGCGAAGCTTTGGGGAACGGGGAGAGCCCGGGCCGAGGGGGGGTAAAACGTCGTTCGTTCTCGCCGTTTTTTTAGCGGCTGTCGCTAAAGAAGGGGGGAGCTGGAAACTGACTTCACGCATCAGTTCTTACACCATGCTGATACTGGAGTGCCTCCCACCATAACAAACCTACAAAAGGCTTTAAAGCGGCGGCTCGGCTCGCGCTTTTTCCCTTAAAAAACTCCGCTCCGGTCGCGCGCACGTCCCCTCGTCCGTCGGTGGTGCCTCGTCCTCTTCTTTAAAGTGAGCGAAATATAAATGGTTTTAAGATACACCCCCCTCCTCCTCCTCACTGTGAGAGAAGGTGCAAATTATGCTTTCCTAGCAGCTCTCGGATCTCACCAATATCTGTGTGCTGCTGGCCATGTAAATAGCCTCGTGGTTATTTATTTATTTCTTTTATTTCCTATACGCCGTATTCTAACGCCGAGCTTTTCATAGCTTAGCTGGCGCTTAAAAAAACTCATACTATATCTGGTCAGCTAACAACAGCATGATTGGGGAGAGAATTAGCAGGCTAGCTAGCTGTTTTTCTGCAAAGCACTTCATGTCAGCGATGCAAAATCGCACAGAGCTTCTGTCTCCGGCCAAATATTTGCAGAAGGTATACCGAGTGTTGATTTTTTTAAGCCTGACGATAATATTGTGCTTGAATTATTTATTGATCGCCGGGCAGCTTGTTGACGCGTGCGGGCTGCTGGTCAAGTGTTGGATTAAAATCCGAGGCGAGCATGTGCATCGCGCGTCCTTCTGAATGACAACAGTTTGGGCAATAATACGGATACCTCGGGGGTGCCTGGTGCCTTACCTTTTTCCTCGGCGGGTGTCGGGTGGCTCTGATGTTTCCTTTTGTCCTGCTGTGGATCCTCGGAGTTTCGATTCGCATTCAATCCAGCAAACACACACGCAACTCCCGCTCGCATTAATGCATAATTAAGTTTCATCAATGACTGAAGACCCCAGTTCGTCGGATCTGCCGGTGACGGAAAGCTTTGACATCTTACAGGCACATCTAGGTTGTCTGTTTTAAATAGTTGCAACAAAACAGCTGTTTGCTCGTAGTTAAGTCTCTCGGCGATCATCCGTGCGCGGAGTTTTAAGAAGTTGTTCTAATATAAGTGCAATGCGGTGACACCCCCCAAACCGTTCTGCCGTTTGTTCTTCAAGGAGGATCATGTCCAGCGATAGGCAACGATCGGACGACGAAAGTCCAAGCACCAGCAGCGGCAGTTCTGACGCAGATCAGCGGGACCCGCCGGCACCCGAACCCGAGGAGCACGAAGAGCGAAAGCCACCCTCCGCCACTCAGCAACAGAAAAAGAACACAAAGCTCTCCAGCAAAACCACTGCTAAACTGTCCACAAGTGCTAAAAGGTAAACGCTTCTCACGTGAGCGCTGGCTGTTCGGTTCATGGAGACAAACTGAAAACACTATGGCATAAATGTGAGATGTTGAGACCAGCACATGATTTTTTCTTTACCGTGTACATGTTTATCACTTTAATTGGAGCCTTATATGCATTTACTACTAGTTTCCTACTGAATGCCATTGTGTTATGTGTCCAAAAATAATTGATTTAATTAATAGTTTCTTCATGTTCCTGTTGCATATATTTAAGACTACCGTACACATGGCAATAGGTGATTTCACGAGTATGGATGAATTTAGGAATGGTGAGTGTCAGTGTCTCCCTACAGTGCTTAATCTGGGCTGATTGTTGAGGAAATGAACTCCTGCAAGTCCTTTTAATTACAGGTTGAAACACTGAACTGTGTCTTAAGTTGTTATTAGAACTTAACAGATTTTATCAGTTACCCATTTTTATATTGAACTCTACAATGGGTAGAGCTGCAAACCTGAAAGAGTCGTAAGAAAGTGAGGACAATTTTTGGCTGGATTAGAGGGAAGGCCTGTGCTTTAAAAAGTAATTAATTGGCACACAAAGCATCTGAGATATGTCAGGTTTAAAATACGTAATCGGCAGATCCGCCCTAAAAATCTTCAGTGGAAAAAGGTAAATGTGAGAGACAAGCCTGCACAGCTCTGATGATGCTCTAGGAAGACCTCTAGAGCTCCAGTTTAAAGCTCTTGTCAAATATGCCTGGGCTAACACCCCCCCCCCCCCGCCTCATTTGCATATAAGCTTTAAAAGAAAATCTCCTGGGGTAGAAGTGAGTGGAACCCTGAGAAGAGGGCCAGGACGGGCGCTCAGGGGGGCCGGCTGCGCACTGTGCTGGACGGCAGCTCGGTCGAGCGAGGAGGAGGGGAGAAATGAGGGCTGCAAAGTTTTCCTGTTCTGGGATTCGGGTTATGCCTCTGAGAACAAAGAGGCAGCAGCCATGTTAGCTGAAGTGAGGGGGGAGAGGCAGCCCTGCATTTATCACTGCGGTGGTAGAGGGCAGTGTATTTCCTCGCCGCTTGAAATTCTCACTCCAGCTTTTTTTTTTTTTCCCCTCCCCTTTCCCTTGGCAGAATTCAGAAGGAGCTAGCTGAAATTACTCTGGATCCTCCACCCAACTGCAGGTATGGAAGAGCGCTCCCCCCCCCCCACCCCCCTTTCCTCTGCTTATACTCAGCGCTAGCCTGATTTGACTGCAAGATCTTTATCCGCAGATGATGCACCTGCTCTTGCAGAAGGGTGTTCTTGCACTTCTAAAGCGCAGTTTATGTTTTGCGCGAGGCGGTCTGGGGAAGCGATCGTCAGCATTAGGCTCCGGAGATCCCGGCTGCTGCCGATTGTGGGTATTTGGATAATTTGTGTTTGCCGTGCTTTAGGCGGTGAGTTGTTTCTGAGCGGTGCAACAGATGCTTTACAGTGCTGGCTGCCTCTGAGCCAAGTGTTAAGTCTCAGTTCTGTATATGTATATTTATTGTATTAAAAAAAAATTTCAGTAGATGCAGCTTTTTTTCAGTGCAGCTTTTTGGGAAGTTATTTTCTATTTAGTGTTTACTTACTGCCGGTACTACTTTTGCTGGTCTGTTAGTAACCTGTTGGGGATGGTGTGTGGCTCAGCAGGTTGGGATGGTGAATCTGTGATCAGTTGGTTGCTAGTTCAAATCCCAGAGTCAGCAGAGCGATGTCACTATCAGGCCTCTGAGATGGGCCCCTAACTCCCGACTGATTCAGGGATCGTCTGATCTTGCTTACTCAAAATGTGTCACTTTGGAGTATTTCCTAAATAAATTTATATAAGTTATTGTAATAAGCATAATTACTGTTTAATCTTGCACGGTTTGGCTCTGTAAAAGATGATTGTGAGTGCTGTTAGTGTTTTAATTTAATATCTGTATTTAATTGCCAAGGTGAAGCTCTCATTGCTTGAGTATCCATTGTGACAGAATGCCTTCAAATTTAATATCTGTGTATGAGAGCAACAGAGACATTTGTATTAATCCTTTATTTTGTGAATTGTCTATATTTTAATAAAATGAAAGTCAGTGTCATTGCTAGTTAGTTTGATTTTTGCTTGAGGGATGTGGGAGGTCTTGGCACATAAACGGGGGGGAGGATTTTTCTTTAAATAGTGGATGGTTTGCTGCAGTATGTCAGAATTCTGGAAGTGTCTTCTCACCAGACCTCAGCTGGCCTTCCAAGCTACTTTTCGCTGCATGATTAATTTAGGAGAACTGTAATCTGGGCAGATATCTGCCCACGTGTCTTAATTAGCGTGTCGCTGGGATGCAGATGCATAAGATTTATGTTTGTTTATTTGATGTTTTTTCCGACATAGTTGACTGTGCAATTTTTAAGCCAAGTGCAGCAAGGCCTATGAACTTACTGCTGTTGAATTAAAAAAAGAAGTTTATTTTGCTGTAATATTTGGTAGTCTGAACCTTTTGTAATTTGTTTGTTTGTGCAGGAATACACTTATAGCATTTGGCTTTCAGTGCATCTAGCCTCGAATGTTGTTTTTTTTTTGCCCTTTTTATAAAGTTGAGATTTATCAGTGAGGCCCAGCACATGTGGTTTCTGTTTGGATTTCCTGACCTGGGGCTGGCAGGCCTGCATTCTTAGTCGCTCCGTCCTGCAGTTCACATTAATTATTTCCTGTTAAACAAACCTGCTGTGCCCACCGGCCTCGGGTCGGGCCCGTCTCCTAGGCAAAGGGGGCTCCTGTTTCGACAGCCAAGTCAGGCCGCCAGTGCCTTTTAAACCTGTGAAATCCATAAATGCAAGGCATACACTCGGCGACGGCCTGACGGTGCCTATGCGGGCGTCCCACGCCGGACCACGGCGCTCATCAGATATGCTCCTTGCTGTGTGAGCGCTCTCCTTTCTCCAGGCGTTTGACTGTAACTTCGTGCTCATTAACCCTTGACATCTTCAAACAGGGGGGGTGGCTGTGTCTGCGATTACAGCTCTGTGCGACTGCCCCCCCCC
>JABFEB020000035.1:8978604-8995860 GCA_019775895.2 Stomatorhinus ivindoensis
CCCCCCCCCCCCCCCCCCCCCAGCCTAAGAGAGAGACCCTTGCATTGACTATCGATTGAATGTGTCCATGTAAAAGCGTTTAAAAACGTGCAGTGATCTCCTCCCGTGACTGGAGCAGCTCCCTCCGGTCCGTCTGTTTCCCGTCCGCCCCAGACTGCTGAATGCTGGCTTGGGGGAACTTTCTTTTCCAATCGGATGGCAGGGCCTGTGAAAGGCCTCTTTTACGGATGTCTACCACATCACAGTCGGGGATAAATGTCTTGACAGATCCCATAGCAACAAGTCTCGGCAAAGCAGCTCGTTGAACGTGATGGCAATAATTAGACAGTGATTCACTCCTCACCTGCGACGTTATCTGCGGATTCCTCAGGCTCTCCTGGGGCCCACTCTATGGAAACACGCTACCTCTCTCTCTCTCTCTCTCTCTCTCTCTCACTCTCTTTTCCAGCACCCAGTTTGTTATGCTGGAGTGTGTCATCTCATATTTAGCTACTTCGAAGTAACAAAGCGATTCCTTTTCCCTCCCAGGGTCTTGTAAAAGACTTTCGTGTTGTGATTTATGTTTCATATTAAAGTAAAAAAAATATATCTGGCTTCTTCCCTTATTTCTTGTGGAAGAACCAGCTGTAGGTGCTCTACGCAGTCCTAGAGCCCTTTAAAGGCTTGGTTTTGTGTCCTCTACCCCTGCATGTGTGACGTCCTTTTCCTACGGGCCGTTTCCGGAGGGTCTGTAGTTTGCTGGGCCTTCTCTGGACAGGCCCCCCGGAAGAGCTGTGAGTGTGGCATTGGAGCCTGTCCTCCAGTGGGGGATGGTTGGTCGGCGGAACTGAAAGGGTCACATTAACCCAGAACGCTGAGGAACCAGTGGGCAACCTTATGGGGGGTATAACTGGCAAATCATATCTTGGGAAGGGCTTCATTTTGATGGCATGGTGTGATTGAAATTTTTTTTTCTTTTGAGCCGTTCTGACTGTAAGGCCTTGTCGGTTCGCTTACCTCGTTCAGTTATGAAAACCGCAACCTCACAGCGAAAACCACTGCGAAGGTCCTTGCGTCACGGAAGCCAGCAGTCAAAGCGGAGCGAATCGTGGCCCGATTTGATTTGACCAGCGATTGTTTTGCTTTTCATTATGTAAATTCACCAAGCTACCTTGGCGCCTTCGGGATTGCGCTGTAGCTGAAGCGCCTGCCGTGAAACCTCGCATCTCCACTGGGCTGAGGCGTACTCTGAGCTTTTACGGCGTCGCACATGTCTCCGGAACTGCCGGGGGTTCACGCAGTCGCCGCGTGGGCGGCTGGGGGCGGGGCTTGATTCCTCACTGGGGGGAATAACCTTACTGAAAGCACATGTGGTTCATCCTGTGTGTGTGTGTGTCTGTCTGTGTGTGTGTGTGCGCGCGCGTGTCCTTAATGCAGCATAACTATTTACCCGATATGAATGTCGAAGCTGCTTTTGCGGTACAGACGCACTATAACTCCCCCCATCACACCGGTGTGGTAACAGATAGGGCACCTTTTAGCCCCGCTGATGAGCAGGGGCACCTGGTTAAAACGTCCGTGGGGTATTTAAAGTCCCTGCCCCCCCCCCCTTTAGGCAGACTGCAGCGAGGCTGCGTGTGTAGCCACGCCGGGTTAAGCCGTGGTGGGATTTTCCGTGTGTAATGTGAAAGGGCAGAGTGAGATATCTTGGGGGGGGGGGGGATGTGGGGGGATGTGGCAAGAGTGGGCCTGGTTTTGTTTATTTGCTTATGTGGCCGCTGCATTACAGACCTGACTCTCTTAATGTTTTTGTTTATTTAATTTATTAGTGTTCGATAAAACTGAGGCGCTGTTACGGCACATCGCTGGAACTCCATGGCATCGGGCACTGGCCTGACTATTTGGTTCGGGAGGGGGGTGACGTGAGCGTAGCCTGACCCGACGGAGGACGTCGCCGGCTAACGAGCCGGTGAACATGGGTGATGTGAGCGGGCCACGGTCAGACCAGTGGGATGTCTGCACCTGACCCCCATCAAGGAGGTCGCTGGCCGGGCGCCAAGCCTGCTCTTACCGTTTAAAAAGCTATATTTATTAAACATGAAGGTCAGTGTGGTTTTCCTGGCGTCATATTGAGATAATGACTCCGTTAGTGGTGCGTAGCAGTATTTTGAGTGGTTGTGGTGAAGCCTGACGTCTCGAGTCAGAGGCACACACACACACAGGCACACAAGCGCTTCCCCTGCCACCCTTTTCCTTCGGCCTGGCCTGCACATACCACAGACCGCAGGTGGGGTTTATACACAACGCCGCGGCCTTACCCATTGAGTTTTTCTTGTGCTCCACGCTGCGTGTTACTGTAAGGGCTTTGCAGCATAAATCAGCCCGGGGGGGGCTGCACACTACCACAACCCCTGATTTCGGATCTTTGATTCAGACCCACTGTGGAGTGGACTTTTGATACCCATGAGGTCTGATTCATAGGCTGGTTTCTTGCCAGCTGACTGAAGTGGCGTAACCCTTTTCTCGGGGGAAGGGGGGGGTACGGGGGAGTATTACTCTGTGCCTTTGTATCAAATGTTTTCCTGCTTTATTTCCTCCCTCCCGAGGGGCTGGTAGGCCAGTGGTACCAGAGGTGCTGCCCTGTGGTTCAGGCCAGCAGATGACACGGCCTGGTCCGCCCCCCCCCCCCCCCCCATTACGGGGGTGAGCTCAGACTGCATTGTTGACGGTCAATGAATATCTTCACAGTTTTTCTGCCCTTCAGCCCCAGAGCCTGACTACTGCTTTTTCGATTTCAAATGCTAATGAAATTGCTTGATTTGGTGTAATATGTATTTTTTGATGTGCATTTTTATGTGTGTGTGTGTGGGTATGTTTGTGTGCGGGCTCAGTTAGGTAGGGGGGTGTTTTAAGTTCCATGTTTTCTGCATGTTTTCCACTTTACGGGCGTGGTGATTTATAAACCACGTTCGCGTCTGTATAGTCAATGTAAAGGAGCGATTTCTTCCCTTTGATAATATCACGGTAATAGTGATCCACGACTCCTCCGAGAGTGATAATAAAGAGCTGAACTGGAATCCGCAAGGAATTCCTTCCATACCAGTGGAGGCTTCAAACCACCGCGAGTCATGGGAAGGGATTCCACGGCACCTCTTAGGAAATGCCTTATTTGAAGTGTGTCATTTTCCATTTGTTTGGTAACAGATAACATTATTATTAAACTTGGCTTTAGTCGCGCTACCCGGTTTCAGCAGGAGGATCGCTGCACTGAAATGTTATGTATGTTGAAATAAACAAAATCCGTTTGATTTACAAGTGTGATTTATGTAGGGGGCTTCTGCTGCCGGTCTTCTCCTCAGAGCTGCTCAGTTCTGTAACTAGTGGGCCGGATCCTTATCATACACAGCGGTGTCTTTTTATTTCGCCTTTCAATGCACTCGCTTTAACGGTCGATTTGTATGAGAGCGGCATGCACCCAAGAGTTAAGTGACGGGGATGGGTTAAATACACTCAGAGGCAGGCGCGCCTCTACAAAACTGGCCTGGCAGATGGGGCCGGGAGGTTTTTAAACCGTTTCTCAGTCCTCTGTTGAACAGCGCTGGAAATGCTCGCTTTGCATGAATAATTCCCATTGATCGCGGCGTCTCTACGTATAGAAATGCCCCTCTGTCCGCACATAGAGGTGTGCTAAGCCAGGGATTGAATCTGCAGCAGCACCTTAGGGTAATATCAGGTCCGCGGCTCTCGGTTTTTGGGTCTGCTCCAAAGGATGCAGTGTGGGGTGTTTATTTAAGTCGTAATGTAATGCCCCTTATTCAAATCTGTTGAATCTAATCCGTGGAAAACAAACTGGGCACACAGACCCAGCAACTCGGACATTTGCATAATGCACAAATGTGTGGTGGAGCCGTTTTGAATTTCCCCGTCCATTTTAGTGTTTGACTGTGTCTCTTGTACGCCCACACATTAGTAACGCATGAATAATTAAAGCTTACGTGCATGCTTCGAAGACGGGAATAACATTGAGTAAAATTTGCATAGTTTTTAGGATTTACTGGTTTGTAGCTGGAAAATACCTTGATGGGTTTTTAAAACACAAGCAGTTAAGAGGGCTGGCGCTGGGGGTGGAATTAAGTGTTAATTCATGCGATGTGTCGTTGCACTGCCATTATTTCTCGGGTAGGATGTAATAACATTTATAAGGGGATGTGAAAGGGCTCGTAAAAGACGCAGCCGGGGGGGGGGGCAGCAGCCCGGCTTCTCCTCTGGAATAAGCGGACCGCGGATTGTGAAGCACGGGTAGGTTATCCCAGCGTTTGCCGGTATATTATCGTATAACTAATTATCATTAACAAAGCAGAGCACGCAGACTTTGATATGTCGATCTGTAGTTTATGCTGTCGGGGGCCATGCTTAGCCATGAATTGGTGATTGAAGCTGTTTTATGAAAAAAGACTGGAAATCGATAGTGAGGCTATATCGGCGCGTGCCTTTGGGGACTCCAGAGCGCGGCTTTTCCCCGAATTGAGGATTTATTCGGTAACTTCAGAGTGCGCGCTAATGTCATGTATAATAGATAATGCATTCATAGATAACGAATAATACATTCTTTTGGGCCAAGTAGGACTGAATCCAATTAAAGGGGGGGTTTAAAACATCTGTGCTTTTACTAATTTATCAAGGCATGCTGTAATGATGGTTTCCACCTTGTCTTTAATTTACAGCTTAAGGGGCAGGGAAATTGAAGGGTCTCCAGCCTGCACTGTCACTTCAGTGAGGTCCAACCTTGCATTGCTGATTGAGGTTCCATCCATCCATCTGTCCATCCTTTCTTCCATATATTCTCTGTAACTGCTTATCTACAGGCACAAGGCTAGGGACAACCCAGGATGGGGCACCAACCCATTACAGGGCACAAGGCAAGGGACAACCCAGGATGGGGCACCATCATGGTTGCATTATTATGTGAAATAATAAAACTAACGTTTTCAATTGAATTCAACATTTTTATATTCAATCCAACTTCAATTCATTTCAATGTTTTATATAGCGCCTTTCATGACAGAGTTGCCCCAAGGCGCTTTCCTTGGGTGTATTGTGATACATCCATCCATCCATCCATTATCTATACCCGCTTATCCTACTGGGTCACGGGGGGTCCGGAGCCTATCCCGGAAGCAATGGGCAAGAGGCAGGGAACAACCCTGGATGGGGGGGCAGCCCATCGCAGGTGTTGTGATACATTACAACATTATTAAGAGAGAGTAATACAAAAACAGAGGAAGGAAGAGAGGAACCAAAAACTCCCAAGGATGAAAAAAAAAGTTCAAGGTCAACCCCCCCCCCCATTTTTCATGTTTTAGTTTGACAAATGGCTTATTTTATAAGTGGAATATGTAAGAAGGTGCATAGCGACTGTAGGTGTTTTAAAATAAATTCTGTCCACTTTATGAAAGTATAATTCTGAACCGTCTTTAATGCTAGGAATTTCACAGCACTCAAAAGTTCCATGTCCTTCATATTCCACTGAAGAATATAGTGCAAATGCTGCTTACCTCTTACTTTTCAATGTGACTTATTCCAAGTTATTTATTTTATTATATATTCTGGTCCTCTATTCCTTTAAGAGTCTCCCATGGCTTGTTTTCTGGGGAATGGTAATGGTTCTTACTGAAGTGCAGCTGCAACAGCCCCCTTCCCTGGTAGTCTGCTTTTGTGTACGGCAGTGACTCCGTCCGGTCCTGACTAGTCCACCTAACCGTTCACTTCGTTTAGGTTGGCAAACATGGTTTCTGGGTGTCGAAGACAAAGTCCAATCTTGGCCCGGTCAGGGCTCTGGAGCCTAAAGCTTTTTTGTGTGTAATTTCAAAGCACAGTTTTGTGCTAACAACACCCCCCCCCCCCCCCCAAAGCTCTGGTGGAAGCTAAGGACAGCTGGCCAGGTGTTGGCTAATTGCATGGCAGGTAGCCCATTGCTACACGTGCAGGAGCCAGAGAGGAATTTCAGCAGCACATGTTGCTGTTTCTGCTGCAAACTGTAATAATGGGACAAGCGTGTAAATGATGCTTCCTTAAAATTTTCCTTGAGGGTCTTTCCCCGGTTCTCAAGGACCCCCAGACATTCCAAAGTTTTGTTCCATCCTGGCTCCCAACACATTCGTACCCGGTATTCGGCGTTGGCGATCGGCTGGTTTAGGTGTGCAGGGAGAGAGCAAAAATGTGGACTGTCTGGGGGTCCCCAAGTACTGGGTTCAAAAATACTGCTCTAGGTCGAACCATGGAGCCGAGCCTCTGAAGTCCTAAGGGCTGTGATTCCGTGGCCGATGCTGCTGAAGTTGGGCGATCCCTTTAGCATCTTAGCATTAGCATCAAAGGAAGGTGAGATTAGCATGGGTAAATAAGCGAATTAATGAATTAAAGTTAAGCTATCCTCTGGTATGTTCCCAGTTGCCCCCCAAGCCTTTTAATTTTGTTCCTGGAGAAATGGCTCCCAGAAGCAGACGCTCCCAGTGTGTACTGCTGCACTACTGTGATCTAATTTTATTTTGTTTGATTGAGCACAAATGTCTGGATGCCATCCAGCAGAGGAAGAAAAGCAAGATGAGAGATGGAGGAGAATATAAAAACTTTTCTGGGTAATTAACGGACGTTGTTGTTCAAAGGAGCACTGCATATAAGAAATAGCTATTATGTAGTGTTTGTGTCAGTTGGGAAAAGATCAATCTTAACTTTTAGCTGCGTAATTTGTCCAACTTGCATTTGGTGGGGCAGCGCTGGGAATGTTTTATGTCCTTTGCCTTAAGAGCTCACGAGGGACTGTGGGTGTGCGTTTATCTCCATTTTAACAGAGTAATTGTGAGGCAGAATTTTCCTGAATTGAGGTGTGTTTGTATGCGAAATTTGATGCGGCTGTATGGCGGAGGGTGTCAGCTGCTGTGGCAACGTGTTGACAGCAGCGATGTCGGTCTCTCTCGCTGATGCACACACGCACGCACATTCCCATCACGCACAGCAGTGACTTAAACCTCACAGCCGTGTGCGCGATGTGCACGCTCACTGTAAACACCAGTGATCCTACGGCTCAGCCGACTCCTACTGGCCCGGGGCTCTGGGATTTCAGCTGCTGTTTGTTAGTATGTCGTGCTGCTCTATGAGGAATATTGCACTGCAAGAAAACTTATTAATTCATGTGTGATACTAGAGTAAATGAAAACCCCTTTTGCTGTCACATTTTTTTGTGCCAGGCCAGGAAGAAGCACCATGTGACAGAATTTGGTTCCTACTTACGTGCATTTCAGTGAAAAGTTTTACAGGGATAACAAAAAATATGCATCTTAAAAAGACCCAGTCAGTCTGCGCATCAGAAGGAATGATGTAATTGCATGTGGAAGAGGGCAGCGTTTTGATGGTGTTTATGGGAAGCCATTTTGTTTCCTTGACTTGGTTTCCTCATTTGTTGGAAGAAAGGGGCATTTTCGTTGGTGGTGGGGGCACTTTTTGGGAAGGCAGTGTTGCTCAATTTGGTCTTGGAGGGTCACTGATTGGCTGAGTTTGCCTGGGGATGTGTGGGAGCTGCAGAACTGGGAGGTTTTGAGTTGAGAAACACCCCCCCCCCCCAATCAGTGAGGCCGGTGGGAGCTCCCTTCCTTTTGACGAGATGCCCGGCAAGCTCCGTATACCTATTCCAAAAGAACCGCTGAGCTCTGCATCCCGCCCCGGTAGCCGGTGCCCAGCCCCAGAGTCGGCGCCGAGAGATTTATAACAGTTTCCATCTCTTCAGCTTTTTAAAACAGCGATTTAAAGACAGTCCTGCCCTGTCCCCGCAATGCCCAGGTCTCAACCTTGGACATATTATAAAATTGGGGGGGTACCCCGAGGTAGCATTCCGTGCCTCTGAAATACATCATCTTGTGTTCTTTATTAAGCTCTGTGGGACGAGAGGCGATTGGGCCTGAATGTCCTTGTTGGCATTATGGTGCGATGTGCGTAGGTGAGAAGACTCCCATTACCTGGAGCTTGAAGTACTTTTTCCTTTGTCTCCCACACATGATTTTGTGCGGAAAGCATTTATTTGAATATAGCTATTCGTCTTTGAACGAGACCTGAACGGCACGATAAGGTGGGATATACAAACTCGTGAATCTCTGTTTAGTCACGCTGCTGGCGGCGGTTCAACGGAAAGGATGCCCCTGATGTGGGGATATTGTGCCGGGGAAGCGATTGCATTTCACGGCATATAAAAGTTTGCCATGTGCAGAATAGCACTACTCTGCAGTTAGCTAGGAGCAATCCTTCAAAAGCCATTATACTGCAGTACTGCAAGTTTTATCACCCATTTTTGGCCTTTTATTTTTGTTAACCTTCCCATAATGAAGCAATGAGCAAATTGTCGTTAGAAAGGAAGACGGTTTTTCTTATGCACATATTTAAAAAGGCTGCCTTAGAGTCTGCAGGAGGGAGATCTACTGTCGGTGCTGGCTTTGGAAGGGGGGGGCCCCCTCCGGTGTCTGATGAGCCTCATGATTACCATGATCCGGACATGGCGGACAGACGCCAGCTCACGGCAGCCTGTGGGATCGCCAGCCCCCCCCCCCCTGTTTGTTATGGCTACCGGGTGGCAGAAAAATGCAATCTGCGGTCACCTCGGCAACATCGGAGTCATCCGGGAAAGATGGGGGTGGGGGGTTCCTGAACGACCAGATGACCTTTGCGTAGTCCGAGACGTTTCCTGGGGGTGAGCTAGAGTTTCAGTCGTTGACCCACCAGGCCTTTCCCGCTCCGCGCTGTTTCGGCATTCCTCCAGCCAAAGCCTTCCCCGGCCGCGTCTCCCCGAGATCGTGGCTCCGTTGATGTTTGTCCTTCCTCAAGTACAGACGAGGCGGCAGCTGGGCCAAACTCCCCTTTGCCGGCTGATGATAGCTTTATTGCTGGGGAATTGGCGAGATCCCTGGGCAGGTTTGCTGGGTGGGGATCCCAGCCATCTGCAGTGTGGAGGAGTGGCACCCTGGGCTGCAGCCAGGGACAATTTCTAGGATAGTTTGTGGTGGGGGGGGGGGGGGACAAGAGGGGCCTGTCTTATCATTAGCCAGCGATATGAGTTATCTGAGGGGGCACTCTGGCCGCCAATCGGCTTTCAGCTGGGGCTTGTGCCTCTGTGTACCTTCCCCCATATAAATGCCCTAGGCTGTGGTCATGTGATGAGCTTATGTGGCGTGTCTGCTTCTGTCTGCAGCGCTGGGCCCAAAGGAGACAACATTTACGAATGGAGGTCCACTATCCTGGGTCCCCCCGGCTCTGTGTATGAGGGCGGCGTCTTCTTCCTGGACATCACCTTCTCTTCAGACTACCCCTTCAAACCACCAAAGGTATGACCCCCCCCCGCCCCATCCCCCAGTGCTCGCCGGACCCCCGCATACTTTCGGTTTCCCAGCTGATCCAAGTCGCTTACACTTTTTGCCAGCTTTCCCAGCCGGGTGTTTTCACTGGGATGATTCATGTTAAGTACATTATTCAAGGGTACAACAGAAGGAATTATCTTGGGATCTGTCCAAAACATGACAGAAATTGACAGATTAAACTGAACAATTCTATGGTGTCATGTCAAAGATGAGCCCTTAAATCCAGTGAAGAGGCACAAAACTCACTGGCACTGCAATGCCTGTGCTCGCCCCTAAGCGGCGCTCTTGCGTGGACAGCTTAACCGTTTGAGCGGCAGAGGAAAGCAATTAGCGGAATGTGCAGCCGGGACCGTTAACGATGCCGGGGTGTGTTTACGGCTCTGACATTAAGGGGAAGTGCCGGGTGCGTTGTTCCCGCTTAATTAGAATCTCAGCGGCCTGTTCCATCTGGACGGACGCACGGCCCCACCTTGCTGCCCCCCCCCCCCCCCGTCACCATGCTGCCGGTGTCATCTTTGAAGTATATATATATATATTCAGTTGATGAAGAAGAAGCTGGCCTCAGTTTTTGTTTGTTTTTTTATTATTATTAAATGTCGGAAGATATTATTTGGGGTTTCCTGCTCGTTTAACGGCAGGTGCGGCGTGAGGAGGACAGCTGACACCCGGAATCTTCCAGGTGGCACCGCTGCATTTTATGATATGCCACGCTGTTGTGGATTGGCAGGGCGACCGCTTCTGTGGTCTGGAGGCCTGGAGCTGTGGGGGTCGGGACGGGGTGCCCCCTCCCGTTACGCCTGGACCTAAAAGCAGGGTGGGGGGCGGAGCTCGAGCTGAGCCAGATGGGTACTGACCCCACCCACCCAGCCCCGGCTCTGCATGCTCATGCTTTCAGTATAATTAAACCATTGTATGCGCCTCCCCACGTCCGCCGCGTCACATGACCACCAGAGCTGAGCCGTTTGCTGTCCGGCCTCAGGGACACAAAGGCCTGTGTGCTCTCAGCGTTGGTGTCTGTTCCCGTGCACTATCTGCTCCCTGACCTCGATGACCTCTGACCCCGCTGTTGTTGTCCCCCGTGGCGCAAAGCTGTTGGCAGCTCGTGTTTTGTTCGCTATGCTAATTGTGTCCTCGGGGCTGCACAATGGCTGCGCCGGCCTGGGGAGAAGATAGTGGTGTTGACTCTTCTGTGCAATGATAAACTGGGGAGTTATTGCCGACTCTGATGTCTCCAAGTCCCCATTTTTACTACCAGTTCTGTTTTTCTTCCAAGGCTAAAGGAATCATTTATAAGTACTTTACATGTTTGAACATAAACAAGTGATTTGGACAGGTACAAATTTGTACGCGTGTGAAGAATAGTGCCCTTTGTGCGGGTGTGTCTTTGAGTGGGGGCGTGTTTGTGGTGCAGTATGGTTAGTGGATGAAGCCCTCCGCTGGGTTTCTCAGGCTGTTGAGTCCATCCCCAGTGATACATTTCGCCCGCAGGTCACGTTCCGCACCAGGATCTATCACTGCAACATCAACAGTCAGGGCGTCATCTGCCTGGACATCCTGAAGGACAATTGGAGCCCTGCCCTCACCATCTCCAAGGTCCTGCTGTCCATCTGTTCCCTCCTGACAGACTGCAATCCTGGTAAGTGGCTGGGGTCTTACACCTATCAATCACCTCGAGTGGTAACAGATAGCAGCCAATAACTGGCAGAGTTTATTGGGGATGTGATTAGAGATGGAGGAAGAGCAGCAGTGCTTTAACCAAGCTAATGGGCCTTCCGAAGTACATAACAGGAAGTGCTTGTCTGCCTAATGGCTGGCTCTCAGATATCCTCTGGATTACGCTCCTCTTGTATTTACCTTTGCAGCATTTCTGTATTCATGCTCTCTATTAATTCGGGAAGCCCAATGCGGGCGTTAAGGTCGGCACGACTCGGTCAGTGGGGAAAGGAGGATGTTTTCAAATGCAGATTTAAATGTATGTGTGCGTAGGATAAGTAGATGCAGTCATGATTCTCTTTGAACTAGGGATGTTGGGGAGTGCTTTGCTTTTTCCGAAAGAGGCCAGTGTTACCTTGAGTGAGCGGCTTGTACAGACGGCCAAAAGAAGCTTAGATATGGGGGCTCGTGGCGCAGCTGAATGTTTTAGATCAGAAATGTATGAAAACGTTCATGACTCCGTCAGCACCCTATTAATGCACGGCCTCCCAAAAATTTTTCCCCGGCTGGCCAAATTCTGTCAGCAACTGGCCCCCATAAAATTTACCAACTGGTGGTGGTGGGCGGGGGGGGGGGCTGCAGGGAATCTTTGTTCCTGGTGCCGTATTTCGGTCCAGATGTGGCCCGGAGTCTGCCTATCGAGTATCCATACCTTTAATGTCTGTCTTGAAGTAACGGCCGACAGCTAAGTACCAAATACAGCCGGATTCCTTGGGTCATTATTCAATTAAAGTGAGGGGTTGAGTTGAGCAGAGTTCCTCAGACCAGCAGCCCTCAGGAACCCCCAGTCGGTCCACGGTTCTGCTCCCTCCCAGCTCCCAGGGAAATCGGTAGAGAGCGAAAAACGTGGACCGTCTGCGGGAGGGGGGGGGGGGGGTGGTCCCGGGGAAACACGGGATTAGAGGTCTTGAATTTGATGGGTCGAGGACCTCTGACCCATTCACGTTTCGTCATTGTTCCCCCCGCCCTCTCCAGCGGACCCCCTGGTGGGTAGCATAGCCACACAGTACCTGACCAACAGAGCGGAGCATGACAGGATAGCTCGGCAGTGGACCAAGCGATACGCCACATAGGCCCCTGGGGGCCCCGCCAACAGCCGGCCCCTCGCGTGAAGAGCCTGCCTGGAGGCGACTTCACCGCGTGCAGCAATTCTTTATAGCCTTTACAATACGGACTTCTGTGTACATGTCATACTGGTTCTGCTCTGTGCTTTTACCTCATGAAGACTGAGATGGGAGCCTCTCGCAGGTAAATGCTACTCGAGTAGAATTTTGTAGCTGTAGATTTAGTTATGTTTAAATGCCTACTTGCAAGTCTTGCTTCTTTTGGGATATAAAAATGTATTTTGTGATGTAATAAGGGAAACTGTTCCTAAAGTCAACCAAATATTATGGTGCATTTTAGCCTAATCCATTATCTGTATGAAGTTAAGGAGAAAAGGAAAAAAAAAAAATACACAAAAAAAAAAACTAGCTGTAGATGATTAGGAATTATGTCATTTATATGAAACCCAGATCCATTTCCAGTTATGTGGTACATGCTGTTGTGAAATCTGTTTTACCTTTGTCACTTTGTAACGAAGAGATTTCATCAAACCTTTTGTAGTTCAGCGAAGGTGAACCGTCACTGTAACATCACCAAACACAATAAACTTGTTCCCCAAGGTGACACGTGTGCTGTGTCGACTCGATAGGTCGCGTCCTGACACCACGATCAGGTCTGGGGGGGGGGGGGGAGTCGTGCAATATTTTAGTAACTTTAATTTTCAGATGGCCTGAAATGATGGTACCCCTACTCCCAAAATCAATTCAACAGATGAGTCTCTGAATCGTGCGTCGTATCTCCAAACCTGTCCACATGCTCATTGTCAAATGTCAGCATTGACAGAGATCACCGAAGTCTGATTGCTTACATTGCATTAGAATTCTTCAGACAGATTGAAATTTGAATAAAATGGGACCTTTTGTTTGGAGAATTCATGCTGCCACCTGGTGGTAGGACATGCACCCAGCGCCGAAATGAGGAACATCGTGACCGGGATAGATGTTGCATTAACATATCAGCATATTATCAAAGCACATCGTCTCTTCTTCCCCTTTGAAAAACTGTAGCAGCTAAGCTTTTAATGATTTGTCATAGAGGGATAGTTAATATGTTTAAATGAACAGAGGACACAGTCTAAGGTGTGTCTTGCAGAGTCAGTCATCTTACCAAAATACTTGTATTGCCTCAAAGTCTATACTAAATGAACTAGACAAATAATGATCCGCTTTCGGTTTTTAAACGTCAGTGGTTATTTACGGTCATGAAGATATTATGTTTCAGATTCAGACATCTGCAGTTTAGTTTCTGTTCTACCTCCTCATGCACTGCCTTAAAACATTCTTAAAACTATATCGCCTCGATATATATACACACACAGACACACACATATATTTTATCTATATACTGTACAAGTTTGCTCTGCTGAGGGTTTCCGTAATAAAAACCTCCAAGCCTCAGACTTTCAGGGTTTTTTTTTTGCTAAAAGTGATGGTAGCTCTGCTTGCTCACTCTCCTCATTTAGACCATTCTGATCCTCTCATCCCTCACACACTGAAACATGCAGTGACTGCCTTTCAATACGACAGGTGTCCTTCAACTGCCAAGCTCTGGAGCGGCTTGTGAGGCCAGCGCTCCGGACGGAGCTGCCGTCGAGGCTGAGAGCGCGCAGCTCCCTGTGAAGGATGCCGCAGAGCCTTGAGATGGCCTGCTTTTCAGACGTGGCCAACTGTGAGACTGAGAGCCTTCGCTCTCTGTTACTGGGACTCTCCATGTGAATTTCCAGGCCTTGCGCCTCGAGGGAGCTTTTAGCACCATTAATAATCACAAATGCTCACCAGGCTTGATTCTGTCACATGGTGTGATGGAATCTTTTTATTAACATTGCTGGCTGCACTATGTATCCCTTGAGTAGTGGATTTCATTACTTTTTACATACATAAGAACAAAGTATTTTTTTGTGAGTGTTGCAGCCATATGTGGGTATACTCTGTATCACATAGTGTCGTTGGCGTGGGGACTCTCCCACGTGACACAAAGTATACAACACTTTGCTAGTCTCTATTAGCAAAATGTTGTATTTACGTACCGGCTGGATTAGCTGAGGTGTTTAATCACACTGGTAATTGACTTTCCTGTGCTACCTTACTTAAAGTACTCCATGCTACAGCAGGCTGTACACCAGAGTAATTGCAATCTAGATTCAGACCAGACATCCAGCTTGAAGGGCCATCTGCAGTGTCCTCTCTGGGGTTTCTGCCATTGATTACTTTTATCCTTTTATTACTGCTTGCTGTTGGACTAATGCGACTCTCGGTTATAATGTACTTACAGAGGGACAAATGGCAAATAACGGCCCTATTGAATTCTTGATTTGTTTTTTTGTTTTTTTTTGTTAATTGATCCTGACCTTACTAATGTGCCTCAAATTAAGGTAGCAGTCCAATCTAGTGTGTTTTCCAGACTGAAAAAGCAGTACTAAGCAATCACCCATCTCTGATCATAACCTCTCTTTTTATGTCTTTTATTCGTGCTGCCTTTTTAAACAATGTCCTTCTCTTTGAAGAAGCTGCTGTTTCCTATGTCATCCATAGATGCCACTCTAGTGCTACACATTCAGGAAGGAATGTCAGCCTGGCGCTAACAGCTTGACGTCTGTTGGAAGGGGAACCAATCAGATGCGAGGTGGTGTCCTGTCGTTTTATTGCCACGGTAACAGAGTGTGTTGTGTATCTTAGGAAATCGTTAACGTGTGTTTTTTGGTGTTCAGTGTCCCCTGGTCACTTTTTAAAATTGCTGCTCTAAAGTTATTCCAGCCTGCCAGTGAAAGGTAACACCCTCCTGTTTAAGCAAAGTCTAGATCCATGAGCGTAATAAAAAGCCTGCTGTGTCTGGTCCAAGTTGTGAGGCCTTCATTTGACAGCTTTGTTTACCTAGTTTACAATTGATGGACTTGGATGCCAAAAAGACTAGAATTCAACAGTCATTGAGGATTCTTCCCTCGACTTATTTGGAATTCAAAGTGAACATTTAATTCCCTGTGGGCAGTAATTGTCCGAAACGATCAATTCTTGGTTGCAGCTGCTTTTCAGAACCTGCGGACGGCACTTTTTTGGGGGGTGTCAGCCGCATCTGATCATTCCGGTGTAACGTGTGAGTTTTTGGGTGCCGAGAGTGCTTAGCTCATAGAGTTTTCTGTGCCATGGTGAGGTCAGGATGGGTGTCCCTTGCTGAGCCTGGGATTTGGGATTGCTGGCGGGGGGGGGTGTGTAGGCAGGCACGAGGAGGCCCACGCGTCAGAAAAGCCCACAGAAGCCTATGAGTAATGGCCACTGGTTCCTCCGTACGATGGGGCAGGAGCCAAGCGAAAAGCAGGCCGCTCCCTGGACTCGAGCCTCTGCCCTCGCGTGGCGAGTTCCCCTACCGAGAGCACATAATATAGCCTGTGATTAATGTTGACAGGGGAACTACTGAACGATCTGTTAGAGTGAAAAATTACATTTCAGCGCACATTCCCATCTTGTTGGAAGGCAGCTGAAAGTTACGCGCCCAAAACGACAGACCTGTTTTCTCAGCCATTTTCTTGCGTCAGTCACAATTGTGCATGCGTGGGAGTCATTGATGGAAAGTTCAAAAGCTTTTTAGTTTTTAAATAATAGCCGCACTGACCTTTTAAGTTCGATTTGTTTTTTTTATCGTGAGATGCTGTTTTTTTTTTTATTTGGGAATGGCGGCTTGTAATTAAGCGGTCGTCTCTTGGCAAAGACCCTGGGGCAGGTTTAAGTGTTCCTCAGTGTCACGCTGCAGGCCTGAGCCGGCCAGCTCCCCGCGGTGCCGCCGTCGCTCTAAGTGGAGGCCTCAATGGCTTCATTCAGATGAAGTGAGCCGTGGATTGTCCTCAGCAGGCGCGGTGATGGCCCTTGAGCGGCACAAGCCTGAATAGCGGGGGGGGGGCCCTGCGATGGCGCCTGCTGCCTTTGATTCTCAGTAACAGCACCTCTCCGTCTGCCGTGTGCCATTCAGCGTTCAGCTCTAACCCTCTAAGGGCAGTGCTTGTTTTCTGTTTCTTTTTTTCCTCATTGAACTGGATATAAAATAGTATTTTATCCAGTTCAAAATACACGAAGTTTCATTTATGAGTAGGTTCTTGTTCTTTTGCGCCATTTTCTGTTTCTCGTCCCATTACAGCTTCAAAGCAATTTAAAAAAATGTTCCTCCCTTTTATATCTGATAGCAGTATGCTTTTTTGAACAATAGATGGCGCTGCAGTCGTATTCTTGTTGGAGGCACGGTGTTAAAAAGAAGGGGAAAAAAAAGGGTCCATCTTTGTCTCCACACGGCTGCTCATGACCCAACAAGCTCTTCCACTGGGATCTTATTGTGATGGCAGGTTAGCGGTTGGGCACTGATGTGAAATTCTTCTGCACGGCAGCTGCTTGGATTATCGTTCTTAAGTCTGTCACTTATAAATATAGTGTGTGTGGGGGGGGGTGTGCATTGCTCCTGGGGGGCCAGCACTCCATTATAGGGCTCGGCGACTAATTTGGAGCACTTACCTTAAGCGAGATGCAATGCTTTGTGCAGATCTGCCCTGTCAGCACGCAAACTAGGATCTTGGGTAGACTGTTTACACCCTGAGCCAGACTTTTCTAAACAAGCACGAGACTCATTTTTTGTTAGGCCTCAGGCCTGGAGGAGGATTGGCGCTGGTCTACGTGCCCCGATTCCATTAAATCACCTATGAAATGCGAGATGCTCGACAGACGTGACTTGTGTCCCCTGAGATGTACCGCTGGTTGCATGTTTTGTCGATGAACATGCAAATGTGAAACGATCACCGACATGGGAAAGGCTCCCTGTTCCCGCACTTAGCGGGCATCTCCCGCGCGCGAGTCGGTCGGGAGCCTCTCGTCTGGGCCGCTCGTGCTCCTTCGGCTCACGCTTCCCTCGCTTTAGCGCGCTTTTTCGGCCGCCGTGCCGGAGAGCTTGTCCACCAGGCTCGCCCGCGGCCGTGTCCCTGCGCCATCTGGACGACCCACCCCTCTCCCCATTCACGCTGCAGCCTCCCCAACAGAAGGGCCGCATGCTGAGGTGGTGGGGGTGGGGGTAGGGGTGCAAATAAAAA
>JABFEB020000035.1:9000940-9016251 GCA_019775895.2 Stomatorhinus ivindoensis
TCATGTTATGGAGTTAAACAAGTGTTCAATAAAACTCAGCCTTGTGAAAATTTTGGAAATTGTTCTTTTGTTCATTGCGCTACTGATTAACTTTATACTTTTTAAAAGGGGTGTACTCATTTATGCTGAGCACTGTATATATATATATATATATTTATTTTTTATTTTTTTTTAAAAAAAAAAAGGACAGAGGACCAAGTCTCTTAACGGTATTAAAATGGCCTGACCTCGCTGGGGAAATTGAGTCAGCAGGCAATTAAAAGGAGGCTCTGTGTCTATTAAGAAGCAGCAGTTGATATTCAGAAGAAAAAAACTGTTTGAGCCTGTTGTGCTGTTGCATACTGGAGCTGGTGTCCCTGGCCAGTGTTTGACAGGAAATAGCTGAACTAAGCTCTTGGGCTGCATCTAAAGAGGAAGGGGTTTTGGCCTCTGTCTCTCCTATAAGGCACTTATCTACTCTTATAGCACGAATGCAGTGCAGAGTTCATGCATAAGCTATGCATGCATGGAGCTGGGTAACCGATATGATGTCACTGCAATTGAACAGTGTTCAGTATGAAGTATGGTGAAATAAGAAATTAACATGCAAATGACTGGGTACTGGAAGAAACAGCTCTTCCTGCTTAATGACATAAAGGCCTCCTGTTTTGATATAAATTAAACGTTTTGTTGATAAGACTGCCCTTGCTCTCTCAGCTTCTCTCTCTCCTTTTTGCTGATAAATGGCATGCTTTAAGCCTAGTTGGGGAAGTGAATGAGGCTAAGGACCAATCTTTTGGCTGCGAAAGGGTTAATGTACCCCTGATTCACTTCGTATGACTTTCATAGTCAATGTATATTTCATCACAAGACCACTCAATCCCGCTTTGCTTTGGCAATGACTAAAGGTAGCACTCTGAGTTTCGTGAAGACTGCACTGTTCTCCACACAAGCATTTTTTAAGAAGTTAGCTAGCACCTTGTTGAAGACTTTATATGTCCAGTAATGTAGTGCAGCTCTTGAACTTAAAGATTTGTTTCTCATTCTCCACTGCCCTCTGTAGAAAACTTTAGATATCACAGTTGTCTACAACTTAGGGCATTTTCACACCTATAATTTGTTTACTCTGGTCCAGATCAGTTGATTAGTTGATCTTTGGGTTCATGCAAAACGAAATCCACCACTACAAACCATGTTAGATCATTCTCTCTGGTTATTGGTCAGAGGTGTCTATGGCGGCAGCAAGAAAGTAAATACAGGAAGAAGCTCCTGTGGCCTGGACGATTGTATATTTCTGTGTAGGCCAACATGGAGCAACAGCTGAGATGGAATTTGTTCCTAGCACTGGTAATTATCTGGGCAATATAACAGACTGAGCTACACCAGCAGAATGGAGATTTCAGATCAAGGTCTTGAAAATGCTGTACTGCTTCAGAGATGTGCTACCTTCAGACAACTGAGCAGAAAAAGGAAGCTAATCTTTAGCATGTACAGCATGCTAATTGGGTCAGATGGAGTTCAGATCACATTCCCACCACAAACGAATCACTCCAGGGTTTGTTTGGAACCAGATCACGGCCACTTCGTTTCAAGGGTCTTGAGGCAGTTGTTTTGGCGTGCACCCAAGTGTGATTACTGTGTTCACACCTACTTAAATGTAGAGAAACGGAACAAGAGTTTGTTCGAGCTGGACTAAAAAGGGCAAGTGTGAACACACCCTGAGATAAAAATGTCATTTAGCCACACTCCAGTCAGCACACAGCATATACAATATGCATAGACAAGGGCACTAAATGTAGAAGTACACATGGATAAACAAAGAGTAACGGTCAAAGTATCTTTTATTGACAGCTGTAACAGATATAATAATGTGTTGGTAGTCATACACAGTGATTAGTAAATTAGTTACACACAAAATACGATTGTAGTGATGTAGAGAGTCTGTAACCATACCTGTATAAAAGCATATGGAACCTGCATGAAAACCATCAGACAGTGCATGCAGGGCTCATGCAAAAGCAGCCACAGTAAACTTTAAACTGCTTCTAAACACAGACAAGATAATCTTGAAAAGAAACAACTGATAAAAAAAAGTTTTGTTTCGTGTGAAAAAATAAAAATGTTTTAGTGAAACTTAAACCCTCTGTGCTATAATGTCCGTTCTACATCCTGAGAGATGCAAATATACGTGACTAACAGAAGACCAAACACTGGTTAACAGGAGGGCAGGAACAAGAGGAAAGACTGACAAGCTTCAGGCGCGGCTGATTTGCATCCACACCCAAGGGAAACGCAGGGAACAGACAAGCAGGGCGGCGCTGGGCGTAACACCTACAGCCATTTTTCAAATTCATTCAGTACAAAATACCCGCCTCATGTGATGTTATTTGGCGCCGGGACCAGCTTTAACACTAGTGGAAAACCAACACCTTGAAGTAACAATACTTTTGGTACCTTCTTTAAGTACCAGAAGTACGGTACCTGGTGCGGTGGAAAAGCTGCGCTTGAGTGGTGAATTGGGCAGCTTTATAGCTCTGTACATTTTGTAAGTGCTGTACGTCCTCTGCTATGCTCCAAACTTCTTCTGTGTACCGGTTTTATGCAGGAGTAAATCAGCTCCCAGTCACATTATCTGGGTGTCTTAGTCCAACTTTGAGAAATTCGATTTAGTACAATTGAAGTCGGATTAGCATGTTTATATGTACTTTAAAAATCCGGTTTCAGTCAGACTAACACAGTAATTTGATTTTCTTAGTGTGCATGTAAATGTACTGAGTGATTGCCTGATGGTGAAACTTAGAATAAGCAGTGCCTGGGGTGGTATGCGTTTTTGTAGACTTTGTATATCCAATGCCGTTGTGCATCGATTCAGGCTTTACAACTGCTCTGTGTCAATATTCTTGTGAGTCTGGTTCCTGTAATTGTTCGACTCGGGTTTTATCTTCATAACTGAGTCATTTTCTGAAATATGTCAGCCTTGTGATGTGTGAACTGTGGCCATGTGGTTGGGTTATGTGCATCCACGGGGGGGTCACCACACCCTACACACCCGCACACGAGACTTTGCAAAACAAAAAAACAACAGTAACACTGTAACAAAACTGAACAATACTGTAAAAGGTCTGCTTGTCAAGACTTCTGAAATTGGTTAAAATAGACATGCACGCACATGCAGCTATCGTGCTAGAGCCGCCACAAGGTATCAACTCGAAAATATTTTAGAACCCAACTTTTGATGACTGTGCCCAAATAAACAAACATCTGGAATATATCAAACACATAGCTATGACTGTCCGTATCAGGTAGACCATTAGTCCACCATGCAATCATTCACCTTGACATGAAAATTGCCCTGAAACTCCCACATATGTCAAGAAACAGCTGATAATGTGGAGTGACAATCAGCAGAGGCCGTGTTTCAGCTGGTGAATCCACTCCTGGATCTGCTTTCTCACTGTCTTATCTCAGATGGACAAAGGACAATCTAAGTCAGGCGCATAATTCTATTAACTTTGCCTAGTAATTAAGAAACAGGCATGCAATATTGAGCTCACTACTCAATGCTAACCCCTTGGGAGTGGGGAAGCAGAAAGCTGTATTAATCACATTCGTAACACGTTCCTTCCAGTAATTAACAAAAGCATTGAGTCTTCCATTGGAATCCTTTTATGGAAATGCGTCGTGCTGCTCCTGTCTGTCATAATGGCAAACCGGGTGCAATAAATGACGAATAACACGTCTCCCCACATTACAGTATAAATAACTACACCAGTACATTAATTACCACCTCCAGCTGGATTTCGCCCGATGCCGACTCGGAGCTAATGGCAAAGCCATGTCAAAGTAGCGGCGGGAACCTCGACACCTCCCCGTGAAAATAAAGTGATAAGAAAGCCAAGCGTCGCTTTTCAGCGTTTTCTGTAGAAGTGCCAGAGTCCCTGAACAGAAACAGTCAAGACAACTTGAGGTGCAAACCATGGCACCGTGATTTTTTTTATTTTTTTTTTTTGGGTGGGGGACTACTGAAGGTACAGAGACACTCTGATCTTTAGCTATTTAAATGTGCCTCCTCCCTACCCCATATGCCCTAATTTAGTCATTTTCTGTAGTATGCTAAGATGTTAAAAAGAAAAGCACTCTTGTTAAAGACCTTGTTGACTATGAAACAGGGCTTGTTGAATATGGAGATTCTGTGTTAAATTCAGCTTTGTTTGCCATTTGCACAAGTAGAGTTTTTGCATATCGCATCTTGCTCTACTTTAAGGCATACAGGCATACACTGGTGTTTTTGGGGGGAGCAGCTGGTTGCGAACTTTGCTCAATGGAGATATGGCTACTCTGCTGTGACCCGGAGTCAAACCTGCAACCTTCTGATCACAGGCAGAGCGCCACAAGACTCCACATGTTCTCCATGCAGGGTAGGTCTAGGGACAGGAAGATTAGAGCCATCATGCAAACAAATAGCAAGTAGCGGCAAAGAATCTTATGAAGCTCTCAGTTGTCCATCTTGGAGAGATGAGCTTGTGGCTGAAGGTGTTCTTATATTGTACTAGTGTTCTGTGTCTTAAGACAGAGCTTAGCTTTCCTCAAAACTTGATTCAGCCAACTAGACCCCAGAGGTGGGGATTTGAGTCACTGATTCGTGACTCATCATGGACTCAAGTCACAAATTTGATGACTTTTTACTAGACTGTCGCAAAATGGACAGAAAGACTTGGACTCAACTTTGACTTGGGGGCAAATGACTTGAGACTTGGACCTAACTTAGACCCTATGACTCAAGAAGACTTGAGGCTATAGCCCCCCTCTGAATACCCTAACGTTAGTTTTATAATTTCAGTGTATATAAATTCTCTGCTGCCTGGATCTGTAATTAGCGCAATACAAGAGATAGTTTGTTGAAAATATGCGTCACTCCCTGCATATGACAGATGTAGAAACTGTGTGAGAACAACTGTGATTGGACACTCTCTTTTCAACCTATCGCTGCCTATTAAGAATGTATCTTACAACGTACTGTGGCGGGTTTCTACTGTAGCAAGTTTTAATAACTAAAGGTAATAAATAAACACAGGCAGAGACTTAAGTTACATGACTCACAAATCGACATGGACTCATGTCACAGATTTGGTGGCTTGTGGCTTGACAACAAAAATGATGGAAAGACTTGGACTCGACTTGGACTTGAGGCCAAATGACTCAAAACTTGACTTGGATTCACCAAGGAATGAATTGTTCCCATCCCTGCTGTACCCCCCCATTAAACAGCAGCAAAAAACATGCAACTGAATGATGAAACATATTTAGAAGTTTGCCGCACACACCAAAGTCTCTTCATGAAAATCTGCCTGCACTGCACCTCCTTACAGACTCTGTATTGTGGAAGGTTAGCTTCTCATTGAATGGCGCTTATAGCACCATACCATTTCCACACCCTCCCCTTACATGATGATAGCAGTAAGTGGCTTCCAGTTCTGTCTGAAGTCCACCACAAGCTACCTTGTTTTTCTAACAGCCACAGGCGATTCTTTTCATGTCACCCAACAAAACTGTCTACTAGACTTCTGTGCTACTTCTCTTCCTTCACTCTTACATGCCACAATCATGGAAATATCAGAGAGCTTCTGAAGATGGCATGATCCAGAGTACTATTTGAATTCTATGGTGTAGCGTACACATGAATGGTAAGAGTTCTGTCCCATGGGGGACCCTGATGCTACCACATTGTGCATGCTGTCTGTGGCTGGTTGGTGCGATCTTGACAACCACGGCATCCCCCACCTGCATCACTTTGAGCTTGGGGGGAGGTGTCAAATGCACTGAAGACTCAAGGTGGTCTTTGCGGTGTTGCTTGACTTGCCTAGGTGTGGTTAGGCTCTGAGAAGCAGGTATAGGATAGCATAGTACCCTAGCCAGTCTCCCACAAAAGAACTATGGAGGGAACTCAAACTTTGTGAATCCAAGTGACAGCCTAAAAACTTGAATGATTTGGTGGAGGTCTGCAAAGAGGGGTGGATGAAGATTTCTGCTGAGCTGCATGCAAACCTGCTGATCAACTACAAGAAACACTAGACAGCTGTGCTTGCAAACCATGGTTATTCCATGAAGTACTAAAGCATGTGTTCTAAGGGTTCAAATACATACAGTAGATAAATGACAAATTAATTTTTAACTGTTACATAATGATTTATTCTTGCTTGTTTTGTTAATAACCTTTGGCTGTTGAAATTAACCTACCGGTGAAATTATCTAATTTCTTTATTAATGGGTCAACTTAAGGATTCAGCAGGGAGTCAAATAATAATTTCCCTCACTGTATATACTGTGTGTATATAGTGCTGTGTAACGGAGTACCAAAAAGGCCAAATAGTGATGTCATGTGAATTACAGTTGCATCTAACACAAAAATTGTGAAATCATTTAATGTTTCAAAGGGGAACAGTCCCAAAAATGATGTCAGCGTATGTGACCCAAGCACATTGGCAAGGAAGAATAGTGGCTGTCAGATGATATGGAGAGCTGTTAAACGTTGCCGCAATTCAGCCTCAGTGATTAGAACAGAACTGAAAACTCACCTCTGTGACACAGCCTCAGCGAATACTGCTACTCTTCAGCTGCACAAAAACAGGACTTACCTAGGTCTTGTATCCAAAGCTAATTCAACAGCTAATTTTTAAATCTTTGAAATTAATTTTAAATCGTTTTATTGACTTAATGTATTTAATATGTTTGTATTAACTGCTTCATAAAATATTTGTGTTAAAATATAGAAAGATGCTTTTAACCTTTTTGATTTTACATGGTCATTAAAATAAAAAGTAGTATAAGCTAGACTGGGTGATATACAGGAAATAAAATTAAAAAAACATGGTGATATGGAAACAGATTCTTTGAAGGGTTTGGTGTAGGGCTGTCAGCCTTCCTGCTGACGGCGTTCTGTCTGTGGCTTAGTGTCGCTCTTCCGAGCTCTGCCTCCTGTGGCCAAAGCTGAACACGGCAGGAAGTCCCAGGAGTCAGGGGTCACATGGGCCAGCTGCACCACGGTGGTGACATCGTAGGCATCCTGCATGCCGCACCCCTCCCCCACACAAGGGCAGTCTGAACAAGCAGAACCGAAGTGCTGTGCTGAGAGAACAATAGTCCGGATATTTTCTCTCATAGTTTAGTCATTCAGCAGTTTTTTTTTCAGCTCTGTTCAGGCCAACACACCCTAAGCCTTTAAATCCTTTCCCTCTTCAGATGGGTGGGTTCAATCAGACAGATAAATGAAGTGTGCTTTCCAAATTATGTAAACTAAAAGGTAAAAAAACAGCAGTGGTGACTTCAGAAAAAAATATCTGACTTTTGGAATTTGAGGGAACCTAATGTTTTCAATGTACAGGAATGTCAAATGCCGATATTTTCCTGTTCGTCACAGGAAATTATTAGATGTGTCACTGTTTCATAAATAAACTGCCTTCTCTACAGATTGTTATGGTACGATGAGAGAAAAAGCCAGAAAGCACACGAGGGGACACTTGGAATGCTGGATATGTTTGCTTGTATAATGGGTGACATCTGTTCTGAGCAGCAGAAACAAGGAAATCCTCGCATGTGAGAATGTATGATGAGGCATAAGGGAAGCCTCTTCCCAAACCCCTCTCTGCACTGCATATGCCTTAAATGCATATTTCTGTGTTCTAGGGCAAAAAGTCAGTGCGGAATCCAGGCTGGATTTCATTGTTTATTCATACAGAGATAATGAGGAAGTCATATCTGTGTTTTACTGTGTAGTCAAGCACGACAGCCATATGACAGCTTTTGAGTTCCCCAAGGCAATGTCCTAAGACATATTGACATTTAAATTGAATCAAACATTTGAAGGTTTCATTGTGAAAACTGTGTATACAGCAATGCCCAGAAGAAGAGGTTCTGGATGCTTAACACAGGGTGTACTTCAACAAAAATGAGAGCAGTACAAATGTTGCTCTTTTCTTTCAACGAATCTAAATAGGAAGTCACAGTATGATAGGAGCTGAAATATGCAGTTTTCTTCAATGTAATGTGTAGGAGGTAACTTTGATTATCTGTTGGAGCTTGTACAGTTCTACTGTGTCTTGAAAATGTCATGTTTTAGTGTGGGGATACATTCCTGATAAATGCACTCTAAGATGAGGAGCAGAAGCTTGGAAATTCAGTGTGATCTCAACGGTTTTCTTCTCCTTATCATCTGTGGCGAATAGCTTATCTGTACTAGGTTATTCTACGGTGTCGTTGTGCCTTCATTCTACTCTGCTGTAGAAGATAGGTTGAGCTCTTAACTGTAATTTGGTAACATGAGCTGTTGGCTGGTTCGTACAGCGGTCTGGGGCTTGGGTTTTGGTCTCCACCCTGGCTCTGTGTGTAGCGTTTGTATGGTGTCTTCCTGTCAGTGTGTGGTTTCTTCTGGGTACTTTAGTTAACCTCCTCCCCCAGTCCAAAAACATGCTAAGGTGAGTCGTAGTTACTAAATTGTCCATTGGTGTGTGAGTTTGCCCTGTAATGGGTTGGCACTGTAATTGCTCCCTGCCTTGCACCCATCTCTTCGGGGATAGTCTTAAGACCCCCTGTGCCCCTAAATAGGGCAACTTGTTACGGAAAATGGATGGATGGAGCTGTCATAAATAACCAGGTGAGGGGAAAATTAACTGCTGGCCTGACATAAGTTTTATTTATAACATTGAAAGGAACTGAGCTGTTGAAGCCATTTTTAGCACAAGTTGTACTCAGGAGAGTAGCACCAGTGTGGTTATCTGCCAGGAGCTGCCCTGCACGTGGAGAACACATCTTTGAGAGGTCCAGCCACAATGAGCATCTCTCAAAGGTCTCAGAACAAGGCTCACACTTCCTCTCGGAGGTTGTGACTAGGCCATAGGTCAGTCTTCAGTGCAATTCCCACACGTCCTTGGCCTGGGATTTGGTGTCTCAGAACTTCCTTTCTGCCTGGGTCTGGGAAAATTTCCCCAATTTCCCCCGTCATTAAAAAAGGCTGGGGCCCATCTGTCCTTGCTGCATCAAATCCTGTCGGCACTGAGTAATTTGCTTCCTATTCGCTTTCATATTACATGTGAAATTCAGTGGAAAATGTATAATGAAAGCTCTTGTATTCACCTTTCAAATTACCTGCATGCTCAAGTAACTGGCACAGTTGTAAATGTCAGCATAAACATTAAAAATTCATAATAATGCAATAAGTAATACACTGTTCTATTAAAAATTCACACTAAACCAGCTAAAAAATGAAACATAACAAAGAAAGGTGTTGCACAGTACAAATGTCAGTTGCTGTGCATGCCTTTGGAGCAGTGTGCTTTGGTGGTCCTTCCACTTGTTCCGCTATTGTTTACACGCAATGTCTTCTGTTCAGTAAAATGTCCCACTTAAAAGAACAGTACAATAAAAATGTGTGTATCCCTTGTGTGCAGAAATACTAAAGTAATTGCAAGAATTATGTTATCATCCACTGTTTTTAAAGAGTAACATGCAACTATCCAGAAAATTCACCTACTTGGAAGTGCCTTGGTTTCAACACTGCCAGGTACAAGAACTGTCACTTTATATTGTACACGATGTAACTTGTGCTGTTAGCTTGAATTTGTGGGCCTGTTTCTCCAACTGCGAGCAGCAGACTGCTACCAAGACCTAGCGATAATAAAACATCCAATGAAATGACTGTATCTCAGCATATAGCCGAATAAATGTATTTTAATTACCTTCATAAGATTGCAAATGACTGTAGTCCATCAGATGTAGCTATTTTTAGCTGGTGTTACTTAGCTGAGTTCTGTAAGAATATTTTAACTAACACCTCACGGTGATGAATATTATAACTAATCATGAAAGTGCGAAGAAGGCCATGTTTTTCAGAACTTTACATGTTAATGTAATAGGTGTGAGGTATCTAATGATTCATATCCACAAATGGTTTGGAATGTCATTTTCATACCCTTTTCTCTGTTCATTTGCACCTGTGGTGTAGTTTATGTTCCACGAGGTAGCAGAGTCGAGGAAACCTGACTGAAAAACGCTGAAGAATTTTGGCTTTTAAGATGAGGTCAATAATTTGTATCTGCCAGAATTAGCAACCGACTCCGAATTAGCAACTGAGTATTCACAAGAGCAATATACAAATTAAAAAACAATAATTATTTTAAAATTTTAGAGATTAATATCTGCTTTTAATCAGAAGGGAATCATTAGGAATAAGTTACATATAATTAGATGTAGGGGACCGTTGTTTGTTTGTTAGAGATGGTTTAGTGTGAAACAATACAAGGATGTGTGATTATATACAGCATCCATGCAGCTCAAATTAAGGCTTTAGCATAAATATACTGTGTTATGAACGGGCATGGTGAAGGATGGATGGCCCACGTTGTGGCACACAAAAATGGAACTTTATTTAAATGAAAAGAACACAAGAAACCAAAAGGACCACGGAAACAGAGCAGGAAAGTGGCAGGATGGAGGCAGGGAGCAACACAGGAACAAATACAGCTGAACAGCAGTGAGGAGGACCTTGGGTAGCACACTCAGCAGACCTGAATCCTACTCAACAGCTATTGGATGTTCTAGGTGGACACATGGCCTGCAGGGCACCACGTCCCAATAACAGACAGATGTTGGCACAGGCTCTATAGGAAGACCGGGCCAAGATTTCCCAGGAAACCTCTGTCTCATACAAATATAGCTGTGTATGCAGCTCATATCAGACACCGAGGACAGCAGCGATGTCTGTATCACCACTTTTTGTTGTCTCGGTTGTCAATTTATAAACTGTTACAAATAGTAGTTTCTGTTTTCGTTGTCACCGACTAATAATCTGTTTCAACCTGTTTTTTTTCTATCAGTTTTAGCCTGACATGCGCTACAAAAGATTTGATGAGTTCGTTTTAATGCTCACTATATACAGCTCTGGAAAATATTAAGAGAATACTCTATATTATTATTATTATTATTATTATTTTAATCTGAATTTTTAATTCCGGTTTAGTCCTGCTTCTGTGGGCAGAAGTCTACAAGGCAGGTCGCTGACAGGCTCAGAATTTGTAAGACCACGGTACACAAGAACACGGTAAAACAGAAGACATTTGGAATGACTGAAAACCAACCAGGAAGAGAACAGAAGCGACTCTCTACTGCCATAGATGACTTATCTGACACTTTCTCATGAATCATTGGATGACATCAAGTGACCTTCAAAGCGATTGGGAAACATTTAGTGCAGGTGTGATGTATACTGGTTGGACAGTTAATATCAAGCTCCTAGAAGCAGGACTGAAGTCCCATAAAACAAGGAAGAAACCCTCCATGAACGAGAAACAGGGAAGAAAGAGGCTGCAGTTTGCAAGAAAAAATGTATGAGCGCCCATAAATTGAGAAATGAGTGAAACAAAAATTGTGCTGTGGTCTCTTAATTTTTTCTAGAGCTGTATACACAAGGAGAAGTCTTTATTGTCAGCTTTATTGTCGTAGCATCCATATATGGGAGCACAGTGGCACGAAATGACATTCCCACAGGACTACAGTGCAACATACAAATAGCAAGTGACAAGAGGGGAGGGTGTTCACAGTACTTAAAGTGCAAAATACAGGACAATGTGAAACAGCAGGAGGGGCATGAAGGGGTGGAATAAATATACTGACTGTCTCCTGCAGTGCGTTTATGGTACGTGGGAACCAGAGGAGGCAGATGTATCGATGGCGCTTGCAATCTGTGTGCCGTGGCTCACCACTTAATGACGACCTAGTGCCTTGTTACGGTAGTGATACCCCAGCTGCCTTTTCGACAGCACCAATTAGCACTAAGGTTCCCCAACCCCTAGAAAGGTAACCCCCCCCACACCACCACCACCACCACCCCACTCCATCCAGCACCGCTGCTTTACACCCACTCACCATTGATGGATTGCACTTCAGTACCGGCTCACAAGCAACTGTTTTGAATTAGGCCTCGTTTTATCTGTGGGGCTGTGTGAAATCTGGCTCGTTTTAGCTGACTCATCTTCCTCATGTCCAGCCGCACATTAACAGTTTAATAAGGTGGGATACTCTGTATCTTCAGCCTGAACAACGCTGACACGTTACACCAGAGCTCCCAGACAGGTGGCTAAGCTAGGTAGCTATTGATGGGGAGACAGCTTATGCGTTTGAGCGTTGATTAATGTTTTCTTTATTTCAGTGTCTCACGGGGACATTCTTGTTATTGTTATTCTTTTTTGCGACATTGTGCTTGCTGAGTAGGTAAACTTGCATTGTTTTATTTTTGTCCCACTGGTACTAAGCAGGAACAATGGTCAGGAAAATTAAATGTTGTTTCACCATTTCCGAAGATTTTGTTTTTTTAATGTTACCGGCTGATGTTTAAGATCAGATCTTACACCTGTTTGAAAATCGGCAATTCTGCTGTATACAACTGTTGAACTGGCTCTGTGTTTAACACTTCTTGGTTCCAAAACCTTCTTCCACACAGACCCCGTTCCCCAGCTTTGTTAAATGCCACACTGTCAGTTTTTTTCCCAGGTATCCTCTTGTCAATGTCTTCCTGCCCCCAGCCATGAACAGGAGCCTGATCTCCATGGGGGTAAAGGTTACGAGAACTTGTCCAGCTGAGGACTCCTTCACTGGTCGATTATGCTACTACTGGGGTTATCCTTATCACGGACCCGCAGGAATTCATTATCACGAGGGAGGTGGCATTGCGACCAGTCAAGGGAAAGATAAAGGAAATACAATTCTTCTTTCTTCTTTCATACTGCAGTTTTTGGCCTAAAACTTCAGATATCTCCTTAGCTTAGGAACTATGCAAAGTATCGGCACCAGAGTCTGGCGTGAGATAACAGAAAGCAACAGGGAAACCTTCTACCAAAATTCACCCTTTAGCTGGACATTGGTCCAAAACTCAAAGCTATTGAAATCTTTGAGTGACGTGTTGAATGGTTTGAAAACTGACACTTAGGACTGTGATATACTTCACACGAGGCGATGCGAACGTAACATGTACGGAATGCTATGTGTATGCAATGCAAGCACTGTACTTGTGACTGTACTTGCACACGTAGTTTACGTCTATATGGAGGTCCACCAGGGGGCAGTGCGAGAAAATCATTTTGGTCGACTCCTTTTTGGTCTCACTTGTTTTGTGTGAGACTGTGATATGAAATGATGTGCGCTCCCTGCATCCACAGTGATGGAGCTGCTAATCTTTTAATATTGATGCATTATCTGTATTCTAACTACTGCCCCACATTTTACTTCACTCTGCCACATATCACTTTAGTTCCCTACGTTAAATATTGCATTGGATGTTGTTAGATATCTCGTAGTAGTTAGTATTTCATAATTAGGCTGCATGACACTGGAACATATAGATTTCTGCAATAAGTATTGGAGTATTTATAAAGAATGAGGTAAGGAGCATACACTGATTACAGTGCTTTGCTGTTCCCTCCACATGACACACCACCTCAGGGATGAGAACCTGAGTGCAGCCAGGAGGTGGGTGGTACCTCAGTACCAAACTAGTCCAAATGGACCAGTGTGAGGTTCATTCCGGTGGCTGGAGTGTCAATCCAGCCACCAACCCTCAAGTTATTCCCCGTAAACTGGAAGACCTGCTTGCAGGGCTGGATGTAGATTAACATCATACCCAGGATGAAGCAGTTGCAGGTTAAGGGCCTTGCTGAAGGGCCCAACAGAGTAGAATCACTCTGGATATTCATGGGATTTGAACCAGCAGCCTTCCAGTTCCTGGTCCAGATCCCTAGCCTCAGATCCAGCACTCCATATATATAAAAAAAAAGTTAAAAATAAACCAGTTTCCCACCAACACATCTATTCATGAGGGATTTAAACAGCAAGGATGAAAATGATTAGGATTGGCTTAAAGAGCGCATGCAGACCTTATGCAATAGTAGCGGCGGTAAACTTTAAGCTAATGTTAAACATGTAGTATAGTAGATAATCCTAAAAGGAGCAGTCATTAAAATTGAACAGCATTCCAAGTTTTTTTTCCTATAACAATTTAAATGTTGTAGCGAAACGTGAACTCCACACTCTTGGCAAATTTTATAACAAGATTTATAAAACCCAGAATTGTGTTGAAAAATAATGTTGCTTGTGAAAGTAGGCTAGTCAGAATTTCAAGTTAGAGTTGCATTGTACTTCGTACACATGGTACTGCTTTCTTAAAAACTGAAACTGCCATTACATTTCGAAGATGCTGTACACAGAGGAACACAATAGTGCGCAGAATATTTTCTCTCTTGCCTCTGAAAATATGCAGCTCTTCCAGCCATTCTTCTGATTTCAGTAACTGTGATGAGTTCAAAGGACAGTAACAAGAAATGAAAGAATGTACTCCAGGAAGTCACGTAGGTCATTTGGGCAAATGTGTCTTGGTTACGCCTTGATCTTTCAATTTCCATTTTTTGTTGTTGTTGTGAAACATAGCAACCAGGAGTAGACCAGAAAAGGCACAAAAATTGCGAAAATGTAACTGCTTGACTTTTCTTTTTGGTACACATTTTTTTTAACATTGTGACATTTTTTGGAGATGAATTTCTGACCTTATTTTGCCATTGGGTGAATTCTAATATGCAGAAACATTTGAGAAGTACCACGGTTACGCTAAAAAAGAGTACTCCACTTTTACTTTAAATGCCAATGGTATTCTGCCACTATTAGATTGCAAGTCAAATTAGTATGAAATACTGCCGAAAATCTCAGACCAGATGCTATTAATGCATGTGCCATGACTGCTTTTAAGATCATTTACAGCATAAACAGCGGCCTCTGGTCTTGTGCCCTTAAATCTCTGCATGTCTCTTCTTCACAGCTAGTTAGGAGCTCCTTTCCAGGGCCGTAATGACCGGAGATCTGCGCGTGATGTTTATGTGCCTGTTCACCTCAAGGGAAACCAGCTGTCCTTCACCACAGGCCTGTCCCCAGACCCCCACAGAAACACTGGGACGCCCAAAAAGGGCTCTCCCCAAACATTGGCCGGAACCAGGCCTTGCAGCTATGGCCTTTTGATCATATGTGTCTGGAGTCTGGGGGGGCACTCCTCTTGTGAACAAGGTATTCCTACCCCTGACAAGATGCTGGATGGGCACCATTTCTGCACTGAGTTTGGGGAAGGAGGATGTTCCTTGCACTCTAGACGTGATATCAGAGAAAGAAATTCGCTGGAGGGGGTGTTTTTATCAGGTCAGGCTGTTTCACTGCCCTCTTCCCCCCTAAACAATGTAATTAATTCAATAAACCACTGTTTGTTTTTAAACGAATTTAGTTCGTTTGCTGCATGCATTGATAAA
>JABFEB020000035.1:9016283-9036368 GCA_019775895.2 Stomatorhinus ivindoensis
TTCCCCCCCCCCCCCCCCCCCTATGATGAGTAACATCAGGCTTTTGTTCGGCCAGCAGATGACCAGTATGGGAGTTCATGTGTGGCCTGGGGGATGGGGGGTTGACGGCCTCCAGCTGTTGGTGCAGAGGCTGCACGCAAACTATAAGTGCAAAGCACAGACTGTAAACCATGCCCTTGATCAGTCACTGCACCCGTTTGTTTTCCTGGAAAGATCTGGAATTGAGAGACCCCACAGATATTATTTATCCAAACTTCAGACCATTTTATGAGAAAGCAGGGTCAGCCAGTCTCTGTTATACTCGGGGTTAAGGGAATCGCTCGAGGATTCAACGGTGACATCACTCTGCTGATTCTGGGATTTTAACCGATGACCTTCTGATCACAGGCTCAGCACAGCATCCTAATCCTGACATCCTGTACTTCCTCGCTCAATTCTCCACATTATGAAACAGGGGACTCATTGCAGAATTGTGCCCGGACCTGGCTCTGTGCACCGTAAACAATGCGTAGATGTGATTGTCATCAAAACAAAGTGAAGCCGCAGCTGAGGAAGAGAGCCGTGCTGCTGCCGGGGGCGGCCAGGCAGCGTCTCGGTCCCTACGTCACATAGAGAAGCTGTCCTCTGTAATGCGGCTTTGGGTGCAGCCTCTTATGCTAGACCACAGTTTCCCATCCAGGCTGTGGGCCTGGTAGCCACCCTCATCAAGGCGCTGGCTGACCTCGCTTGCAACAGCACTAAAATATACCTATAACAATAAAACAAAAAATGGCAGTTAGACATCATAATTGGCCCTAGGGTGTCACATGGGCTTTGACCAGCACTGCAGCATACAGGAGTAATTGCGTATGCTGGGAGTCTTTTGCTGAGGGATTGATAGGAGGCCCGCTGACTGGTGACTTTAATGGGGTCAGTTTAATTCTTATGTGAAGCCGTATTGGGGTGTAAACATTTATTGTAATCCTGGACTGTCAGTTGCTTTGGATGACAGCGTCAACTAAGTGAGTTGATTTTATCCTGCACTGCGCTGTATCTATATGATGACCTAAACCACCGTGGAACCTCCATGGGACTGTTTCCGTTCTTACTGTCAATGAGGGCGCGAGCATAACGTGGGTGTCCGGGCAGAAGCATGGGGAGATTAAAAGTCTGACAGTGCACGAAAAACACTTACAAGGGCACCCCCAGAGCAGAAGTGCTTAGGGAGCAGAGGTCAACCAAGGCTCTTAGCATTTTGCTTCCTCGTGGAACCCAGGGGTCGCTCTCAAGGTGACCTTTCTGTGGTGTGGCAGCAGAAACATCATGCCAGGTATTACAGCGAAAGAACCAGGCGTGATTATGGGGGGAGACATTGCGTCAGTATTTTTATGTCCTTGTGTGTGTGTCAAACCAGGAAGTGATTGAGGATCTGGGCCTTGGAAAACCCCCCCCCCCTCCCCCCCCCCACTGCGTCCGGCGAGCGTGACCGTGACCCGGCATCCTTTGGTAGGGTCATGTTGTTAGGGTACCTCTCCGACATGGACTGGGAATGCTGGAAATGGCAGGATCCAACCCAAAGACTGGGCTGGAGTTAGCGAGGATCGGGGGAGCGGAGGGGATACCATCTGTTAACTTTTATTGACTCGTTCAGGGGAATGCCTGCTTCTAATAAAACACACCACAGCGTATTCTCACCACAGACGTGTGCTCCTGCATCTTTACATCACCCGTGCCAGTGGATTCAGGGCAGAACATGAAAATCGCTCAAGCTGACTTGTGATTTTTACGTGGTAGTGGCAGGGATAATGTAAAGTGAGACAATGCAATGTTGTGAAAATGCACTATACAAGTAAAATTCAATCAAACTGAAAATGTTACCTATATAGCTTAAAATCTCTATCTGCAATTAAGAGCATCTAATCTTTTTTGAGTGTTTTATACACATAAATTGACATTGGACCCTCAAGCCACAATTTTAAGCCATTTTTGATGACATGATTTATTAGGGTGTTTGTTGAAATGGCTGCTGGTATCAACAGTCACATATGTTAGAGAATCTGAGCAAAGGTCGTATTTTACACTTTCCCATTGGAACACTTTTATATGTGAATCGGTGGGTTAACTGAAGTTGACAAAAATATGAATCTTTCTTGTGTTTGCCTTTTAGCGTCAATAGAGGAAAATGTACTTAATGTATGATGTAAATGGACATCAAACTTCCCTCTCTCAGGGTAAGAAAAGGTGCAAAGCAGTGGAAACAGGAGACACGGTTTGTTAAAGATTAATTAGCTGGTGCTAGAACCAAGGCCAGTTATGTAAGATGTTTGCTGTGTTCATGGGCACTTTAGCCCTGTAATAATGGTGCTGTTATTTATGGGACTGAGAGTGTGCTGTTTAAAATGGCTTTGGATTGATTTTATTTGCTTCTGGCCTACTGGTGCCATTGACTTCAGCTTGTAGCTAATCTGATAGGGTCTTGGTAGGGCAAACATGGGTCACCTAAAAGCTGTTTCCTTCTGGGGTTTCTCACAGTTAAGGTTTCTTCCCCTGTTCTTGGCAGTGCCTGGTGATCACTAGCACTACAATTTCCTGTTGTGGTTTCGGATCTAACAGTCCTGACAAGTTGGTGCCCCATTGTCTCTTTCTATGGTCTTGAAAGATCACTGAATGGGAGAAATTCTATCTGGACAAAGTAATTAAACGTCCCTGTATTTTTGGACATATAAGGAATCTTATATTGTATGTGAGCTGTTATCTTTAAATTCTTTGCATATTTTTAAGCGTAGCATTTTTGTGAGAACATAAAGCCAATAGTCTATACAAAGTTGTTCACATATCCTGAGACGCTTGACATTCTGAATGTACTAAGGTTTGCTGAATTTTTTTGTGTAGCGCAGTACTTCGGAGTATGTCATCAGACTGTCTGCTGTTCACATCCCATAACCCCATAACCCTTGTAACTGAGAGTAGAGGGCGTTCCAAAGTGTGATGCCCCTTATTGTATCCCAGCAACCTTTTGTGGAGGACATCTCCTCTCCTGAGGAACACGGGCCAGTAACCAAAGCAGGTGCCAGTGGCGGGTGTGCGGAGTGCTGTGAGTGGCTCCTGCCATTGCTGTGCATGGTCTGTATTCTTCTGTAGAAGATCAAGCGTCACCAACATCCTCCAGATCAGTGTTTCGCAATCCGGTCCTCAGGGTCCCACAGCTGGGGCCATGTCTTTGCTCCCTCCAAGCTCCCTGCCAGACAGCCCACATTTTTGCTCCCTACTGGGAGCTGGGAGGGAGCAAAAACGTTGTGGGTTCCTGAGGACCAGATTGAGCAACACTGCTCCAGATTAAAGGGTGAATCCAGATGCTGAGACTTTTCTTCCTGAGAGAGGCACAACTGGGGAGATCAGACACACTGTGAAACGCAGTGGTCTTTCTATCTGCCATTCATTTGAGCAGTGTTTCCCAACCCAGTCCTCAGGGAACCCCGAACAGTCCATGTTTTTGCTTCCCCTCAGCTCCCAGTTCACCTGTACCAGGTATTCGGTGTTCTTGATTGGTTGGGAGCTGAGAGGAAGCAAAATCGTGGACTGTCCAGAGTTCCCTGAGGACTGAGTTGGGAGTAGAGGCTATACTGTACTTTGCGTATAAAGGGCTTTCATCTACGTGACCTTGTGTTACATTGTAGCAGAATTGTGAGCTATTTAACCGAAACAGTTAGATAAGCATAATGAATATACTATTCAATTAAAAAAAAAAATCAACCTGGACCTACCAGAAACAAAATCCACCAATTGTTTGGTGACAAATTCTAACCCTCAACTAACAGAATGATTTCTAACTCATTACAAGGCCAGCCTCTCCACTCACATCAACTAGCTGTAGTCTCTATAAAGTCTGAAGGCCTTGCTTAAGAGCTTTCAGCTCACTCAGACAGGATGCCCCCCCCCTTTCCACTATAATTAAACAGGAAGCCTCCTGTTTCTGCTGTGCGGTTGGCAGTAGCCCTGCATCTACCTCTGACATCCTCACAATTTTTTGCCTTTGGGTGGAACAGCTGTTTGGAGAAGTTCATGTTGCTGTTCGCTTGGGATTGAGACCACGCCGCAAGCCTTGCCAGTTCCTCTAACATCTGCCAGTCTGACGTGAGATTTGTGCAGAGCACTGACCTCAGAGACACCACAGAACAGCGATATAAAATGCAGGCATACGGACCAGTAGTTAGTGTCCACATCCCATGGGATTTCAGTGTCTCCTGGGTAACAATGCAGTGAACCTTGTCCTCAGCCTGCATGTCATCTTTCTTCACTCCTCTTTTCTTCACTCAATTAATACGAACCAAAAAAAAAAACAAGAAATCAAACCAAACAGATGGAGACGTCTGTTTTGCCCTGGTGCACTGGGCTTCCGCATAATTGTTTCTCCTCACGCTACACTCTAGAACAAAAGGTTTCCTCTCGTTGTTTGCAAGACGACGTGGAATTCGCACAGAAACCTTGGCAAAAGATAAGCCAGACATGCTTGAGATTGTCATCTCGACTGTTTACTTATTCACTGGATACTAGCAACTCTTTGCTTTAAAACTCTTACAGTTCGCTTGGCCGGATGTACAGTATGCAAAGAAATCTGGGAGATGTATTTTGCTCTAGGGTCCTGGAGTAACACGGCACCATCTTTTAGATATTGCAGTAAGTTCAGTTTTTGGTATCACTCCTCTCTCCCACTGCCAGTGTTTATTTACACATCTCAATAAGTTCTTCAGCAAAGCTGGTACTACAGTTGACTAAACCTATAGGTCCTCATAAAAGTCCCTGGTGTGTCCAGTTCCATGAATCCCCCTGCATACTCACAGATCCACATCAGTTTGTTTCACATCTGCTAGTTACTGTTACTTGTGAGGTAAAGGGAGACACGTAGCTAATTTATTCCCATTTAGTCCCATTTTGGATGTTTAGCTGGTGTCCAATATTCTTTGGTGGGAGTGGCAAATAGATGTGACACAGGGGATGGAGGGGTGGAGACAGCACTCTATTGGGGTTTTAAGAGTTTAGCAAGCTGGTGCAGAGAACGGAACACACTCAGCTTTGGTGTGGAGGTTTAGAAAGCAGGACATATAGACCAGGTATGTGGTCAGGTTTGGAAGAGAAAACAGGAGGCTGTTTTGTGGCATTAATAGAGTGGTGAATGAAAGGGCTTATCGCATGACCTTTCTGCAGCAGGGAACACTAGCCCCTCCCCTCATCTTACTGATGGGTTCAACGACGAGCAGCAAGACTGCAGATCGACACACTTGAAAGTCTTTCCTCCTTGGGTTCCTTTAAATCAGAGCTAGATAAGATTTTAACAACTCTGAGCTATTAAGTTCTCCCCAAGCGAGCTCGATGGCCTCCTCTCGTTTGTATAGTTCTTATGTTCTTAAACGATAATGTCTGCGGTTGGAACTGAGGCTGCTGAAAGTGTTCCCACAAGCACAGTATGAGTCTAAGCCTAATAGCAGATTGAAGGTTGAGGGCAGGATGGATAGGTGCTGTAGAAGATATGTTAGCATCATGCACAAAGGTGATTGGGCATTTGTCTAGATAATCAGTTTGTTCTCTGGCCTCTGAAGGGTGTGTTAAAGCTGTTCCTGTTACTCTCATACACATGTTCATACGCATGAACTTAATAAAGACCCCAAAGTAGATCTGTTGACATGCATAATTAATATCAAAGATAATACCACACGTAGAGGCGGGAGTTGTTGTTTCTGTGTCTCAGAGTCAAGGTGAGTTCAAGGGAGAAGGTGCTGGAAGAATGTTAATGAGACTCCAGTTTTCTCGTGCAAGAAGGTATGTACTTTGGTTCTGTGCAGGTCTTTGTGGTAAAGATGAACCCTTTTAGATTTTTTTAAACAGAAAAAGCACAGCTAATCTTTAAGAAATATATTAGCATAATAACAATTTGAGTAACATTTTAATGTTTTGTGTTCCTGGAAATAAACAACTTTAGGCCTAGTTTAGCTGTATTTTTCCATAATCATCATGACCATGAACACAGTCTCCGTTCTGATTGCCTTCTTGTGTCTGATTAGCATTAGCATGAACATGTCAAAGTTCACAGCTCGACTAAGACTGAAAGGTGGTTTCTTTCGAGCAGTAAATAAGGTCAACTGGCAGCATCACCTTTCCCACTTTGAAGTAAACGGTCGTTTCATATCAACAGCTCCTGGCCATTTTTGGCTACCTCTGTCATCTCCTTCAGTCACAGCCACTGCATTGAAATTTTGTGCCTTGATACAGCCAGCAGATATAACATCTTTCCATCTTTTGAATGTTGCAGTGACTGGGACCTTTTTCGTTAGCAGCTGTTATCGTCTCTAATATTAAATTTCATTTAGTCTTTAATGCTCTGCTGCTTGACTATTGCTGAGGGTAAATTGATGAATAAATATCTAAACAGATATGCCAATGATAACTATAATCATTCTTCATCACTCATAAACTTTAATTAAATATTTACTAGGGAGGCAATGATTATTCATTGAAATATCTGATTATGAAATATTGCATGCTAAATAACAAGAGCCTTGATAACCATCTACCAATGAGAACCCCAAGGGGTTTGTAAAAGTGATTTTCTACTATTGGATATTTTGGATCTAAACCTTACTAAGAAACTGATTGATGTTATTATTTGATATCTATCTATCCATCCTTCCATCCATCCATTTTATATACCTGCCTGTCCTATGCAGGGTAACTTAGATCAGGAGCCTGTACCTTGTGTCGGCACAAGGTCGAGAACAACACCGGATAGGGGGCCAACAAATCGAGGACATTTTTCAATATTGATACATTAATTATTTAATTGAAGTAGCTGGTTTGTACTATGACTCAGAAAGTGTCTGTAGCAATGAGTTTTGTTCTGTTGTTGACTGGGAATCTTTTCTTCATGTGATGATGTCTACTGCCAACAACCTTGCTTTTACTGAGAACTTCACACCACCGATCCATCCTATGGGATCCATCTACAACCTCATGAAACTCTTTCATTTCATCACATAAGCAATCCTTGGAGCCAACTGGCTTATTTCCACAGGGGCTGTGGTTGACTTGACCCTCCTTCGAAGGGTTATGGAACTGGAGAGTTAATTCGTCTTTGCCGTCTTAGCCATCATTGAAAATGTGGAGATCAGCCTCTCATGCGTCTTCACCCTCTCCCCCCTACAAACACACACAAACAATAGTTTAACTGTTATTATTGCTGCTGATACGTATGTTTTGGTAATCTCAAGGATACAAGAGACAAATACAGACCATGTGCTGTGAAGCCTTTTGTGTGAATTTCTGAGAACTTCTGTTAGGGAAGTTTTTAAATGATTATACTTTTACCATGTGTTTGCAAACTATGCTTGGTTGAGCCTGCTACAGTTAGATTGAAGAACGATGTACTTGTTTAATGTTGAATATGTGACCTCATCAAATTGAAATTCCCTGTCAAAAATGAGCAACTGCCTGTGTTTTTCTCGAGCATTTTTCAAAGGCTGTTTCGGGAAAGACATAAATGTTTGTCACGATGAAGTTGAGCCAGAGTAAACATGCTGCTGGATAAGCAGGGCGCCGCTCTTGATTTCGCTGGTGACCCCTCAGGAGGCTCGAGTGTCACAACAGAGGCACAAAATCAGGTCCCAGCCATCACAGCGATTGCCCTCCTGCTGTCCTCCTGAATCGGTCTAAATAACTGCCTGTATATGTGATTGTGTGCATGCTTGTGGAAATGTTGTTCAAAATGCATTTTAGCATGCTGTAGAGATGTTATAATAATAGTCCTGACTTTTGAAGAGTCGACTCTGTTTTCTCCCTTCGAGTATTTAGTCTGTTTCACGACACTCTTCCCAGCTTAGATAATTGCAGATAATGGCTGCTGTAATGTCTAGCCTCTGGAGGGTGCAGCAAAGGACTCAGAGTGCTCGTATCCTTCGGAGAATGACTCAGTCAAGGGCCACATCTACTTGGTACTGTCTGGGGTAGTGTGGGGAAACAGCAGTATATAATAAGCCCAAGAGCCTGTCAACTCAAAGGCTAAATAAATAGCAGCTATAACAAACTGGCCTTGAATGTGGAGATGGCCATCAATATAGATCTAGTATAGCACACTCTCTGCTCACCATCAATGGCTACACTGTGTGAATGGTGAAAGGCGCCAAGTTCCTTGGACTACACATATCAGAAGCCCTCACCTGCAGCAGCAACATCACCTCCCAGACCAAGAAGCAGTGCCTGTATTTCCTCCACCGACTGAGAGGAGTGTTACCTGCCTCATAAACGCTGACAAAATGCACATTTGCACTACAATGTTTCGGTTATTTGCTCAGTCTACTGTCTATATGCACTGTTCTGCACCCTTGTTTGCTTGTATTACTTGCACTGCACCAGTTGCCGTGTTTTCTTTTTCTTTAAATTTTTTTTATCTATCCCTCCCAATATTTCTTGTCCAGTGTTTTTCCTCAACTGTTCTTGTTTTAGCTGTTTGATCTTCAGTTTTGATTCATATGTATAAAATGACAACAAAGTGACTTGATAAAACGATCGTTTATATGGAATTTGCACAAATGCTTCTTTTTCTTTCATATCCCATTTGTTATACACACATGCGTGAAGCTTAGGGTCCAAGCACAGGCCATTTATTCAGCAATTATTAAGGACTCTGCTGAAGGGCCCAATGTTAACATGGCTATTTTGCCAAGTCCAAGGCTCAAACCCACACCCTCCTGATTACATATACAGAGGCTTATCCCACCAACCATACAAAGGGCAGTACTGTCATCTCACGCTCCCCTGGCTGAGGGTCCTCCGTGTGGTTAGATGGGTTTCCTCTGGGTTCCCCTAATTTCTGCTGTGTGTGATTGTGTATGTGTGTGTAGGTGTGTGTGTGTGTGTGTGTGTGTATGTGTGAGTGTGTAGGTGTGTGTGTGAGTGTGTATGTGTGTGTGAGTTTGTATGTCGGTGTGTGTTAGTGTGTATGTGTATGTGTGAGTGTGTGTGTGTGTGTGAGTGTGTATGTGTCTGTGTGCCCAGTAATGCACTGACATCCCGTACTGGGATAATCCGGCCTCCAGGTTTTCCACAGTCCTGGACTGGATAAGTGGTGGAACGATGGATGGATGGATAATTGCTAAAGGTTTTAGACAGTTTATATGCTGACCATGCAAAGCATTTCTAAGATGGTGATGCAGACAATGCTTCCAGAAACCGCCACTCCCATTTCTGTTCTGATACCTTGTTCCGTTTAAATTGAGAAAAGGGGATGATGACCTGAAAGCAAAACAGAGTCCCATTTGCACTACTCAATAGAGAATTTAAGGAGAATTTTGAAAACAATAGCTATGTTTGTGTCTTGGGAGTTCTGTTTATACTATAATTCCTTATAATAAATCAGTTGTTTATCCAAAAATCATTTAATTTTAAGGGTTGATAGATGATGACCATGAATACATTTACTTTAGAAACAGAAAAATACTGATGATTTCCATAGAGAGGGTGAACAAAAAAATGGAAACACCATAAGAAACAGAATTTTATCTTTGAAGCAACTAGATCACAATTACAAAGTACAGCTACAGTGGTTGAATATTGCTTTGAAAACTCACAGACCTCAAAGAATCTAACAGACCTCCTACTAACAGAGTTCCAAAGGGACCAAATGCTCACAAATAAATTGCAGAATTGTGAACACAAATATGAAACACACAAGGAAAAACCCAGATCTTATACCTTGGAAGTTGCTGGGGGATCTTTAAAGCTGCCTAAATTTTACTTTTTTAACCCCCTGCCTAAATTGTACTTTTTAACCCCCTGCCTAGATTTTACTTTTTAACCCCCTGCCTAAATTGTACTTTTTAACCCCCTGCCTAAATTTTACTTTTTAACCCCCTGCCTAAATTGTACTTTCCTCCTTCCTGGTCCTCTGCTGAGTAACTGGTGGATTAGTCATGTTGTCCAGTCTTTTGCTGTTGCAGTGGCTGGTAAATGGAGGATCTGGAGTGGGAACCTCTTACTGTGGCTGGATGTACTTCCAACAGGTTCTCACTAAAACAGAACCCCAGCAACGATTCCTGTCACAGTTTAAATCATGATAGAAGTGTGTTTCTATAGTGTAACTAAGATCAAATCCCTTCTCATTGTGCAATTCCAGGATGTAATATCTAATATCTGAGGTTCTTCTTGCAAATGTGCAGATTTTAAACAGATCGCATTTTTTCCGCACCTAATTATTAACCAAAACGTCATTCGTCAGACTGGGACAAACTCTACGAAAGTTTGAGTTTCTCTTACTGTAAAATGCCTGCGTTTTGTAAGTTGTGTATCTCTGTCATTGCAAAACAGGAAGCTGCCAGGGAGATGAACATGAGATTGAACCTACGTTGAGATGTTTGGCCTCCATCCTTCAACCACTTCCTCATCTGTTAAACATCTCTGCTTGAAATTGTCGAGCCCTCCGTGCCGTGCGCTCAGACAGCTGAAAATTCTGACAGGGTTCAAGTATCGTGTCCACAGTATCACGTCTCCGTGCTGTCTGACACCGTAACAGGGTAGTAGAGAGGGGTGTTGACAGGCAGATTCAGATTTAATGGAGGAAGTGGTAAGAAAAGAGGGAAAATTAACAGAATGTGATGTCGCAGTGAGCAAACATCTGTCGTCGGTGGTCGGACTGACCTTAGAGAATGACTATCAGACTCATAGAAGCCAGTATAGAATAAGTGATAAATAGCGGAATACACTAATAGCACATAGCTCTACAGTACTAGCTACTGGCATCTACAGTCGATTTGGGAGGGGGAGACATTGTAGATGGTTGTGTATGTTTTATGGTGACAACAGAAGAAGGTGACGTATTAACATGTGTACTTTAGCTGACTCCAAAGATAGAAATTACAGTGATGCCAGAATGGAAAAAAACTGCGACTGTGACAGCGTTTAATTCAGCGATTTTTAATTAGAGTGTGTTTTTAAAATTAATTTATTTGCCTTAAATAATTTAATCATATCTCTAAATAAGCTTCTGTTTAACCACATTTATCAGTGCAGTAAATGAGCTAATCATGTATTCAGTTTTGAAGCTAGATTATTTAACAAAGGCAAATATGTTTTTTTCTGCAGTGGATCCACTAACAGGCAGTGCTTTATTTTTTTAACAGTTAAAAGCGACTATTTTGGGATCAAGTGATATAAACACTTTGCTTATAAATTTTCTTATAACGTTGTTGTTTTTTTTTTTTGATGACGATGATGATGTGAATCGACTGATGGTTCTGGTCAGATGGTGAAAACCACCTTTAAGGTATAATCTCAGGCCTCATATTCTTAGCTGTGTGTGAAACTGCATGGGTGGAAGGTCTAACCTGGCAAACGCCCACAGCTCACAGTCATGATTTAGTCACATGCCCTGGGTCCTCCAAATATAGTGTGGGAATTGGTGTTTCAAGACTGAATACAAGTGAACTAAATTTTGTCAGTGTACAGAAATGTACTTTCCTGAAGTTTCATGCATATGTAAAGAGATACAAATTGAGAGCATCTTCCAGTCAGTTTTTAAAGGCTGCTATGGGGAGAATATTTTTTAGTTTTTGTTTTATTGTGGCTGGGGATACATTTCCAGCTGTATAGTACAGAGAAATTTGATTGCATAGTCATGTGACACTGGCTGACGAATCCCACGAGCTGAATCCCCCATTGGCCACCTTGCCCTATAAACGTCCTCATTCCTCTTCAGTCAGCCAGGCCTGTTGAGAAGCTCTGCTGTGAACAGCCGGTGTCCCTGTCATCATAAGGACCTAGGAGAGGTTAAAGAGGGCACCGCTCATGGTTTTCCTTGCGGAGACATTTCCAGGTCGGTCAGCCGTGACGCTCTGACCCGGTGCCAGCTTGCATTGGGTTCAGGCTCTCACAAGTAGCAGACTCTACTGTCAGGTGTGTGTAGCCTTCATAGCAGCTGATTGCCTTCTGCCCCTCCCCCCAACAGCAAGATGTCATCGCATGATTCTGATGAGGGGCAGCTTCTCACAGAGGAAAGAGTGAAGTCTTAATGAACAGTCATCCATTGGAAGGCAATTTAATTATCTTCGCAGGCATTTTCGGTGATCGAGTGAGGCATTACTTCACACACCTACTGCACATCTCACTGTAGAGCAATCAGACTCTTTTAGTTACTCAATTATTTGCCATTGGGGGGGATCAGGACTCCTGTTTTTCTTCCTTGGTTTACTGGCAATGCGGGGCTACATACTGGGGAGTGTTAATTGGGAGGTGTGGAAATTGGAGGGGTAGTTGGTTATGTTTACAGCATTTCATTAGCAAGCCGCTCCGTCAGTGAGACTTCATAGCGTGTGATTCTGGGGGGGTTGCGGCGGGGGGCTCTTCCCCCCACCCACTCTCCCCTCCCCAGGTTTGAAGAGCGCACTGAGTTTCCAACCTCTAACCCTTCAGCTTAGCTTTATATGAGGAAGAATGAGATTCATTTCAAATTTTGCAGACTTTCTGAGGAGCAAGAGCTAAAAGACTTTGACACATATGTGACAGGGGCAGTCAGTACCTATAAAGGGGAGGCATTTTTAATAGTTTGGATAAAAGGGGCAAGTGCTTAGGCAGCTCCCAGCCCCCCCAACCACACACATGCATAGTACTTCAATAAAAATTAAAAAGCTTCTGTATGCAAGTCCGTCCTCATCAAAGACAAAGATTCTGTTAAATACTCATCGTTAAAATTCTCAGCTGTTGAGATCATTGTCAAAATGCAGCAAAAATGCAGATGATGTCATAATGTGTTATTTTCTGCTGGATGGGAAGACAAAATTATCAAGAATTACTGGCTATTTAGGCCTAATTCCATTTATGGCATTAATCTATTACAAGCCGGTTATAGATTTGTTTGTGCTGAGCTAAAGGATAATAATGACGACGGAGTATTTAAAAAACCCAACCAGAGACGATTCGGGGTGATTCAGCTGTGCTGAAAATCCTGAGCGGCGTACTGATTTACACAAACATAATCAAATTATTCATTGCGTATGCAAAAACGCAGTCGACGGAGCAAACAGGAATTAATCTGACACAAAGGTTTTTAATTTGTTTTTCGCAAGCGGCGTCTCTCGCCGCTGCGTCTGCGTGCGTACCCTTCATGTGTGTGCTTTCATTAAACTTTAACAGAAAAGCCCTTCTGGCTTAAAATTTGTTTAGTTTAGCCCCAAACCCCCCCCCCCACGGCTCATCTACTGACTTCTGGCTCCACACAGAATTGATCGAGCACGTTTAAACAGAGCCAGCTCCCGCAAACGCATTTGCCCCAAAGAAGTTAGGGTTTTTTTTTGGTTTTTCTACCCGTGTCAGGCTACCCTTCACCAGCTCTGCTTTTTCATTAACGGCTCCCAGTTTGGATGGCGTCCAAATCGCTGGCACTGCTTCGGTGTGAGGCATGCTAATTGCGGCCGCATCTTGAGGGGAGCCGAGAGCACAATTAGGCACCTTCCTCCTCGCCACACTGGGGCACCGGAGCGGTTTGTAGGTCAGGGGGGCGGTACTCCGTTTCGTGGCACCCATTCCCCCCCCCCCCTCGTGTCTTAATTGTAACAATTAATGCTTTAGGTATCATCAGACTCGTGATCTTCTGCTGCTTGGGGTGTCGATACAGGGCTACCATCTTCACGTCGAGCCCGTCGAGAGGGAGAGGCCGTCAAAGGAGAGAAACATTGACAGCAGGGCCCCTCGCCCTTGAGCCGTGGTACCTATCAAACGGCTTCCTGTCCTGCGGGGCATCTTTTAGCCACCCCTGTGTGGTCGCGCCCGTCCGCCTTCCTGCAGAGCTCCCAGCTGTGTCCTGCGCTTCCCCCCGCTTCCTGTCGGGAATCTCTCACATCCTGGAAGCGGCCAACCCGCCCCCCTTCCAGCCTCCCCGCCCTGTCGCAGCTGGTCTCCGTTTCGTAGCTGTCGGCTCACGCTGGAGACGCAGGGGGTGGCCGGTGAGGAGACTGGGTGAGGGAGAGTGAAGACCAGCCACCCATCACCTTCGGGGGGGGGGGGGGGGGGGGGGGGGGCTGGAGCTAAGCCAGCCCCCGAAACACTGGCCGGCTATCTCCTTTGTTTCCTGTGTGGGATAAGATTAGCAGGGGTAGGGGGCCTGTCACGCGTCCTCCGGCGAGATGGAGTTTACTGATAAGGCACGGCTGTCTTCAGCGTGGCCGGCGCTGCGGGACTCCGGCGATTAAAGGTTCACTTGTCACTTATCTTTCACCATTTTTCATATACAGTGTGTAGAAGTGGAGGATTTTCCTGCCACCTTAGGCCATGTTTCATAATTGATGCAAGCAACGCTTTAATGGTCTCCTATCGGTTGAGATGATTTGTCTCTGAATCTGTCCTTTTATTTATGTGTTGCACCCTAGCGGTATCCCGTTATGGTGGTCATAGAAGAACAGTCTACGCAAGGAAAGCCCTGTTAGTTCTACGATGATGTAATTAAAATATGTAATTCATTCAATTAGCTGTGATGGAATGGTCTGCTGTCTGGAGCGTCCCTGCACTGTGTCCTTTTGCTTCCTGGGACAGTTCCAGGCTCACGGTGGCCCAGCTCGGAAAAGGAGGTTACGCATGACGGATGGAGCGATGGATGGACTCCTTCCTTTACAATCTCCGGTCGCAAACACTGAAGGATAACGGCACATATCTGTAGAAGCTTTTCTCTTCTTAAAGGGCAACAGCATGCAAAATTGCCTAAAGGATACTATATTCATTGTTGGGGTTTTTTCCGTGTAATGATTATACGGGAGGGTATTGTAAGAAATTATAAATTATATTGATAAATGATGTTGCTATATTTCTCAGTTGAAAGCCACTGATTTCACAAGTGAGATTCTTTGCTACATGGCTAGTATATCAGGGGATTGTACAGCATTGTGAGGCCTCGTGATCAGGAAGGTCACTGGTTCAAATCCCATGGTTAGCAAAGAGACTTTGAGTTTTAGACTCTTGAGCAAGACCCTTAACCCCAATGGCTACATGGACCATGTGACCCCCATGTGACCCCGTGTGTGCCCTGCCTTGAATAAATGAATCTAGTATATAAATATTAAAAATAAGTTAATATTCTGGGAGGGTTAGGGTTAGCCTGAAAATACTGTAGTACTTCGGCTGGTTGTAGTGACGGCAGTTTGCATTTGAAATGCCCACTTTGCAAATAATTTCAGCATAACTTCCAAGCACAAATTTTCACTTATCATCACTTTCCGGCTGTGCACCCACACATTCTGCTTTTAATGCACAAATCTAGCCTATTAACTAATGTCTCCGACATATAGTTCATTAACATGCAAATGGCGTCTTAGGAACAGATTAGTTAATTGCAACTAATTTGCATAATTAATGAACACTCGAATGAATAATGCTTTAGCGATTTTGAACTGCGCCGCTCCGAAATAAATTATGGAAGACTTGTCGGGCCGAGATCACGGTGTCGATTCCTTGTGCACTGGGCTGAAATTAATCAGCGGGAGGCGTGAGAGGGTGTGGTCTTTGCTGTTGTGTTCATTAGCGAATTGTACTTCACAGCTGTTCTTCAGGTGCTTCCTGTCTGTAGTATTAATGTCTGCTTTACCGGGCGTAACTTTCCGTGAGGAGGACACTCAAATGCATTGCATCTTGTGTGACCATCTGTGTGACTTCAAAATTATGCTCTTCACTTTAGATAATGTAAATCAGGGCTACCTACCCCTGCTCCTGGAGGTCTACCCCTCTGCTGGGCTTAGGTGCAGCCTGAATTTAACACACATGATACAGATAATCAGGCCCTTTAGGAGAGTCTCAGTATTACGCGGCCACTATAGCATAGATGGCTCCAGTACTTATCTGTACCAGGTATGTTAAATTAAGGCTGCACCTAAGCTCTGCAGCGTGGTACATCTCCTGGAGCAGGGTTGGGCAGCCTTGGTGTAAATCCTACTTTCTTACTACTTCTGAAGACTCTGGCATGTGAAAACTGAAATATGTCAAGACTCCAACACTAGAAGGTAGTTTTCTTTTTTCAAATTAAGGTTGGCTAAAGCAGGTTAACTGTTACTGGGTCGGTCGCTAAGCTGGTTTGAATTGTGGGTAAAGATGGTGGTTCCCAGTTAGTTGTACCACTTTTCTGCTAATAGAAATACACTTTCGTATCAGCACAAATGAACGTCCACACTAGAGTGAGGGTGAGCCTGCAGCCTTCAACAGGAAACACAGCTCAGGACAGGATACTGAGGGGCTCAGAGGAAACCTGCTCAGACTCAGCATAGAACGTACAGACTCCACCCACACCAAGCCTAGGCAGGAGTCAAACCCATAGCCCCCACACCACATGTATAAATTTTCTGAACAGAAATATACCTAAAGGGAATTGTCAGTGCTTTTTAACAGTGCAGTGATATTAATTTCTATGCCATTTCTGGCTACAAAGGAGTCTTTTTCTAGTTCTGCCTCATATGCTATAATGGCAAGTGTTTCATAAAAAACTGCTCCGTATTTATCTATGTTTCCTTTCTATGTGTTCCGGTATTATTGAAGTCTGCAGGATTTATGGCTCAGAAACTGTAGGAACAGCAGCTTGTATTTTAATCTCGAATCAGGAAGCCAGCAGTAGGGTGAAACCACACAGTGCTTTTGTTACAGGGGCCTCGTGTGAAACTCCAGCGGAAATATTTTGGGCGTACTCCAAGCGGAGAGTCCGCTGAGGGCGAGCCCCCCTTCCAGATATGATAAATGTAACGTAAGGCTAATGTTTTATCAGCACAGAAGTATCGTCCCCGGAGAATCCTGCTGCCCTGTCCTTGGGAGACGGGGACTTTGCTTCTTCTGGTCCCGCTGTATTCCTAAAATGCCCAGAATGTCACTGAGTCATTTAAGCTGAGGGGATCGGCTGCAGAAGACATGTTAAATAGAGATATATCATGCAATTTTTTTCTCATGCGGCAACATGGACGGATGCTCTGCTCAGCCGGGCTCGTCGTATACGCACACAGGAAGAGCAAGTATTTATGGGAAGACATGAAGGGTTATGCAGGAAATTGCACACTCTTCATCAGCACATTTTTAGGTGTCCATCAGATAAGATGTGATTTAACAAAATCTGCCTGCCAGATAGATATGACAAAATGAAAAATTATACTAAAACTCTTTAAAAAAAAGTGACCCAACAAACTCTAAAAAGAGTTTTAGTATAATTTTCCATTTAAGGTTCCATTTAAGTATGATTTAGCAAGAATTTTTGGTAACACTTTACTTGAAGCTGTCATCTATAATGCATCTTATATACCTTCATAATGGTCAGTATAAAAATTAATAAAGCATTATAGCATCTTCTATCGATAGTCATAAGGCATTATAGTGTTGATTATAGTTCTTTATAAGCTCCAATGAAGCTACCATCTATAACACACTATAGATACCTTCATAATGCATTATAATGCTTGGTATAAGAATTTAGGGTGCTTGGTACTCCATTATGAAGGTATATATAGTAGATTATAGAGGAGCACATCATAAAGCATTCATAATGCATAATAAACATTTTAATACGGTGTTATGCCTTTTTATAAATGTTTTATAATGAGTTATGGATGCACATTGTTATATTTATGAATGCATTGTAATGTATTATGCATGTATTCATACATTCTTATACACATGAGATTTTTTTACATTATGCAGGCAGTGCATGCTTATTAAGAATGATCTTCAGCAAGGAAATAACAGAAATTTTGGTTAAAAATCCACCCCACCCCTGGCAGTCACACAATGCAGGTTTTCTTCTGTGAACGAGCAGTCAAAAAGTAGCCTTTCTACAAATCGGAGCAGAATTAGCCATATAAAAAAGAGTTATGTGCTCTTAATGCGTGTAAGTGGTTTGTAATTGGTGTAACCTTTATGAGACCATAAGACCTTAATGCATTTGACCAGTTCATCCATTCGAGGTATTTATGCACCAGTCATCCAGGACCTCTACCCTGCTATACCCTGGTGGAAGCGGGCCAGCTATGCTCTGGCTTTACTCAACTCCAGGCATCCGCAGGCAGGTGGCTTCACCCAGATCCGAACTGGTCTCAGATAGGGGCCAGCAGCGCATTCCCTGTGAAGGAGAGTGATTTGTATTAACAACAAGTCTGATGTTTGACTGGGGGAATCTTTTTCAGTGACGTAACCTCTGCGCCGGCATTTAAATGGAGCATGAGGAATATATCATAACACAGTTTCTGTGACAGAAACAATAAACAGTTTTTTCAGTATTTAAACGAAATATGTGCATGAATCAGACCGGCTGCTGTCAAAGATCCCAGGTGAGAACAGCGACAAGGGGAAGTGATGGTTGACTGAATTTCTGCAATAATTCAGCTCACCTACCTGAGATAACAGATTAAATTACTGGGATGCTCTCAACTTGGCTTTGCCTCCCCATGACCCAGGCCGAGGTCCCAACACCAGCCCTTTATGAGCCCTATAACAGCAAGTGGGCAGATCGGAGTGCCCTTACCCCTGGAGGTTAGCCTAGCTTATTCCATCCCTGCTAACAAGCCCTTTGTTGTTCACCATTGATGCTGTATGGATCCTGTCACATGTACTCACGCCCCATTACCTTAAAACAGTGATTCCCAACCTGGGGTCTATGGCCCCCGGGGATCGGCAGAGATATGAAATCATGGTTTTATTATTTCAAAAATCATCCATAAATATTAACGCGATTGTCAGCTACACCTTGTATGTTAGTAATACCATCATGTTGTTTTGTTAGAGTGCTTGTCGAACATACCTATTAATAAGTGGTACTCCGATACGACAAAGCACTTTCGGATAGCAAGCGATGGTTTCGGAGAGGGCATTTGAAGGGACTTCTTTTGTTGTCGCCTAGCTAAGATCGCACAGACAGTGGGGGAAGACCTGGTGTAACTGGTGAGCAAAGACAGGAATGTTCAGGAATGACTTGGTGAGGAAGCTGCCCTTATCGTCAGATAACTGGTAAAGGCTTCCAGTGCAAGATTCTTTTTTTAGGGTGGGGGGGGTGTCCTTGTATGTTAGTGTTTTTAAATGTTTTATGTAAAGCTAAAATCAGACATATAAGGGACGCTCCACAGAGCCTCTGGTTAAATGTTATTACTGTTATGCATCTTCGTGAAATATCCATAAGGTATGCAATGTGAACTTTTATGGCCTTGTCGTAAAAAGGAAAAATGAGCACTGGACCTTATAAGCGAGACAGATTTGTCAGCCAGGTAAAGGGTATTTATATCCTCCTGAGACCCAAGGAAAAAAATATCCTTCAATTTTAGGTTATTTGTCTTTGGAGGAAATAAGACATCTTACAATTTAGATTTTTTCAAATTTATTTTTATTTTTAATTTCACAGCATGTCCTCTTTAGTGTACAACAGGAATAAATATGCTTCCTAATATCAGTATAAAGATAGACGCAAAAATAAAATGTCCACTACAATGAACATAAATGAATGGGTGGGGTCTCAGGAGGATATAGTTTGGTTTCTGGCGGCTTATAAGTACTGTAACGTGCTTCTGTAATTTAAGCTATTAAATAGCTTCCTGATCCTCCGCGCAAAGGAGCCCATTGACCCTCGTGGGGCCCCTTGTTACTGTGGATCCCAATGTGGCTGCAATGGCTGCAGTGCCTATAGTTCTGCCAGTGCTGCAGATGTAACAGTCCAGTTACTGTAACAGGCAAGAAACAGCTCTTGGTTTGTGTTACAGTTACATGAAAGCACAGGTGTAACTAACACAGCAGAGCTAATTGTCTGTGTCAGATATTCTGGAGGAGCTTTTATTCTGCAAAGAAATTCAGGGCAGGACAGCAGGTCAGGACATTTTTGAAATTTGTAAATAGTATCAAAGCTTGTCCCTTTAAACCCAGACAGTGACATGGGGGGGGGGCAGTTCTGAAGGCCTGCTGTCTTCTGAGTGATGGAGGCCCAACTTCTGGCTCTCACTGCTTTCAGTTGTTTGTTTACTAGTTTTTCTTGTGAGCAGTCTATATTTTTGACAGCGTGGTAAAATGTCTGTTTGATCTGTGTAAAGTGCCTCATATTACATGCACTAAACTGCTAACAGGCCTGTG
>JABFEB020000035.1:9041976-9056860 GCA_019775895.2 Stomatorhinus ivindoensis
TCACCATATCTGTAGTCATCAGTCTAAATCATCATGGTGAATCATGTGACCTTTGCAGCCTATTTCCTGGTATATTCATATTTCCTGCAAATACCTGATTCTGCATGTGCTTGTCTTGCAGAAACTATCTGCAATCCAGGGGTTTATCTGAGAATCTTCCCGCAGTACAATATTACCTGCCGGCTGCTTCAGGCACACCCCCAGGTCCCAGCATGAGCCCTGGGTACTACTCTGTTAGAATCAGGTGATCAGTGTTGACACACCGCAACAAAATGTGTCTGCATTTAACCCATACATGACATAGCAGGGGACAAGTAATTCAGCACCCAGTGCACCTCGGTGATGCCTTGCTGGTCGGGGATTCAAATTCACCAATCTTTCAATTACAAACAAACTTCCCTAACCATTAGGCCACCACTGCCTGTTACAGACAACAGTCCGGCAAAAAAAGTTCTCAGAACTCTCCTCTCTTTCATGCTCGCCGAAGAAGGAACCCAGTACTTCAACAAGCCTTTTTTGGCCACTTCCTCACATTGTCCGGGATACTGTATCAGCACATATAAGCTGCGGCGTCTCATAGTCACGACGTGTCATCTGGCCCATGACTCTAGCCTCGCAGAATGCCCTCCGCACCCCCGAGGAGCGGCACCCTAAAAAGGAAACACATGGGCAGCATATGAATAATCCCAGAGTGGAAAGTACAAATATCAGCACTGCACTTGAAAACTATAATGGTAACAACAACGGGCATTTGGTTCTGTTTAGCATGAATTCTATACATATCTGATGGTAGCATAGACGAATGACTGTTACTATATATTTGTTTGGTTATTGTTATTACCTGAAGCAGCCTCAATGAGCCAATGATCAGGCCAAAGACTGGGCTGTCTTCCTCTTATGTCAGGTATCAGATATCTACTAGTAGTACTCAGTCCAGGAGATGTTCACTTTTTCTGAAAAGAAAAACAGAGCGTGAGAATCGCATCTTTCTCCTGCTAGACCCCTGTTATTTACTCTATGAAAATGCCACACACTGAAGGAAATGATTAGTAGAAACATAACAAGCATTAAATAAGTCGCAGCTCACTCGGCAGGTAATCCGACGCCGTTAACTTTCTGTTTATTACACGTGGGCCCCTCATGACCCCATAGTTGCTGTTCGTGAAGATTAATGATGTTCATGAATCAAGCACAGTGAACATAATATCCGTAGAACATACTATCCTTAAGCTACTATCATTACAATACAGAAGAACAGAAGAACTAACAGAGAATATATATTTGTGTTTATATCCTCCTGAGACCCATCCATTCTTTTATGTTCATTGTAGTGGACATTTTATTTTTACATCTATCTTTTCGCTGATGTTAGTAGACGTATTTATTCCTGTTGTACACTAAAGAAGACTTGCTGTGAAATTAATAATAAAAATAAATTTGGAAAAAATCTAAATTGTAAGATGTCTTATTTCCTCCAAAGACAAATAACCAATTGAAGGACACTTTTTTCCCTTGGGTCTCAGGAGGATTTATCATAGTCAAGTAACCAAGTTATGTTTGTTTAGTAGAGCACTGTGAATTTACATGGTGTTAGCTACAAACTGGTAGTCATTTCAATCAATAGAGGAAATATATATATACATAGTGTGTGTGTGTGTGTGGTCTAGGTATACTTTACATTGTGGGGACAAAAACCTGTTATTTAGACATTGTGGGGATCATTTTTTTCAGTCCAGACAAGGGCAAATACAACTCTATAAAAATCTGTAACTGTAACCAAAAAACTAAAAGGACTTTATTTTGTCTGGTTACTTGAATTGAAAATCTCACTCCAGCCAGCTGACCGAAGTTGGTAACCCTGAATAAATAGCGCATTTCTCAATAAGAATGATCAGCGCGCATGGGTGGCACCGCACTGAAGACAGGCTCCCCCTAATGGGTCTCCCACGTTAGTCATTTTGGGACTTGGCCACAACCTCAGGCGCAACAGGAGCCACGCCGCTCTGCAGTTAAACTTGCCAGAAGTTACGCGCAAAGCGGAGAAAGTTTGTGATTTCAATCCTTTCCTGTGTGGTTGGACACCTCACATTCATCTACTTCATTGTTTTTCAAGACGTCCTTATTTTTTATTGCAATTTCATAGAAATGAAGCGAAACACGGCGGGGAAACTTTTGCGATGCATCAATGTGCTGAATGCAACCTTCATATACTTATGCTGTGTGCAGAACTACGGCGACGCATACAATCTGGATGTAGAAAACTACTTATCCTTCTCTGGTCCAAACGGATCGTTTTTTGGATATTCTGTGCTGCTTCACGAGAATGCCAATGGAAAGTGGTAAGTATCAGAATTATTTTGTACAAAACTTACCTACACGTCTCTATAATAGCGCTGCAGTTGTTTTTAACGTTGGTTTGTGACAGAGGACTGAATCACATGGGTTAGTTTGAAGATTGCCTTGAAATGTTGGGCATACTAATTTGCCATCTGCAGGAGCACAAAGCGCTTATTTAGAGACAGCTTCAGAAAAGCACATTTAACCTACATCAGTAGCATTTAGTATTCAATTGCCTGGCCACGAGAGGGACGATTCATGAACTCTTTTGTGTCCCATTCAATAATGTCTTCTCAGATGATCATCATTTTAATTTTGCTTGTTCTAGGGTGATAGCGGGAGCTCCTGTTGCCGCCTCAAAGTTTCATCAGCAAACCAGCAATCCTGGTGCTATTTACAAGTGCAAAATCCCAGACAAGACCTGTGAACAGATATACCTAGGTTGGTGTCACTGACTTTTCTGTCATATGGAATATTATATTATGGAAGTGTGACTGTACTCTCACATGTACAGCAGGACTTCATTTCCCACTGAGATATGATGGTATAATGGATTCATCAGCTTTGCAGTCGTAATTAACCTATACGTCAGCGAAAACAATTCTGACTTTTTAAAAAGATTGAAACTGACGAAAAAGCCCCACTTGTCTTGAATTCACCTTATGTGTTTTGCCGAACTGTGTCGCCTTCATATTTGAATGTTGCGTTCAGATTATTATTTTTGGAAATATGCGTGAAATGGCTTGCTGATTACGTGTCGATGTTGATGGAAAAAAAACCGCACATATGTATTAATTGTTGGAAAGACATCGGTTTTGCAGCATTAACATTCAGTATAAGCAGCTACGATATAGTAATGGTTCAAAGGCATTCTCACCTTTCATATTGTATGTTTTGGGTAATGTCATCCTGGACCATCTTGGGTGCCACATTTAAACAATGAAATAAAGTACAATATACAGCAGCTTGTGGCAAGAGGCAGCTGGGAAATTTGTGAAGGAATGTGTGAAGGATTATCCCCGCACTTCCCAACCACCCCTCAGAGAAAGCTCTGGGGACTTCACTGGGGTAGTGAAGCAGATGAGGGCTTGGCCAGGTCTCTGGCTTATTCCTTTTATTGTGCGTGTGTTGGTCCCGTGCATGACATGCTCGGATTTTGGACAATGTTGCAGATGTCAGTAACTGTGGGAAGACTTGCTCTCCAGAAAATGACAACCAGTGGCTTGGCGTGAGTTTGTCGAGACAGCAGAGCAGTGGAAACATTTTGGTATGTTCAGCTGGGTGATTATCACGCCGTCAGATATGTCTCTCCAGCAAGAAGAGCTTTGCGAGATTAGTTTAAAAACAGCATTTTTGTAAATACCATTTATTATGAAAACTGCCAGTAGTGCAAGGTTGGATTTCTTCTTGCATTGGAGGATTTTTAATTTTTCCTAAGCTCATGTACTATGCGTTACCTGATTTATTTGAGCTATATAAGTAATGGTCATGTTACGATTAAGGAAATGTACTCATAACCCATCAAAGGCAGTGAGGTCAGATCTAAGTAGAGACTCCAATAGTTGCACACAAGATACGAACCCTTAATCATATCAGTAAAATATACAGTTGTATAAATGATAAAGTGCTAGGAGGAGATATGTCTGTGATATTTATGTATATTTCTTGTCTTGTAGAAGGGTGGCAACTGGGTTTCATCAGCTAAGCACCTGAATGTCAGTAAAATTACAATAATGTATCACTCACTCATTCAGATTTTGTCCCATTCTTTTTTATATATATACAAAGGCATGTGGACATCGTTGGAAAAATGTCTTCTACACCAAAAAAGAGAATCACAACAAGCTGCCACATGGTGTTTGTTACAAACTAGATGCTGATTTTGGGAAATATCTTCAGTTAATTCCCTGCTACAATGGTATGATGCATTTCTTATTGTGTTTTCAAAGGCTAATAACTCCACACATAACTTGGTTACTTGACTATGGTACATAAACACAAATATGTATTGTCTGTTTTTATTACATATGATGAAAAGTTTATACTCATATTATGAATGCCTTCAATACTTTTAATTCTTTTATTGTTAGGGACAACTTGCTGAATTCTTGATGACATGATATTATGCTATTGATTTATATTAAAAAATACGGTATATGCTTAATTGTTGTGCGTGTTCTGGAAGGATCTTTTGAACCTCTGTAGATAAAAAAGTTTTCACGAAGGTCAGGTGAAGGTCAGAACTTTAATGATTAAATCAGCAAGGCCAGAATCGGCGATATGCTGATAATGTTGGTGTGAGCGAGGACAAAGGTCCCACTATGGAGTTAACAAGACCTCTCTTCTGTTTTGTGACATTTGTCACCCACTGTTTTTATTTTATTTTATTTTATTTGTTTTTTTTTAGATCACCAACGGGAATTCGGAAAACATTACGGATCCTGTCAAGTTGGAATATCTAATTTTATGACTGAGGTATCTAACCAGTTGCCCTCTCTTTTATGCTTGTTCTTACACCTTTAGTCTCTCTTTACGGGGGCAGCGTGATGGCTGAGGCTGGGGGTCTGTGCCAGCAATCGGTTGCCTTTTCAAATCCCATGAAATACAGGAGTGATTCTACTCCGCTGGGCCATTGAGCAAAGCCCTTAACCTATAATTGCTCCATCCTGTGTATGACGTTAACCTACATCCAGCCCTGCAAACAGGTCCAACTTTCAGGGAAAATTTGTTGGTGGCAGCATTGGCACTCCAGCCACCAGAAAAATTTCACCCTGTTCCATTCCATTCAAACTAGCGTGGTGCTGAGTTATCAGCAGCCACAGGTCTGCACATGGGTTCTCATCCCTGAGGTGGTTCGCCGTGTGGTGGGTGTGGGGACGCGCTGTATCAGTGTGCGCTTCTAACCTCTTTTAAATTTACTGCTTGGCAAGAGCAGTGCTAACATGTTCTATGTTCCCAACAGGACTTAATCGTAATGGGAGCACCAGGATCATTTTACTGGACCGGCTCAGTTTTAGTCTATAACATGTCAAGCCAGATCATGTCAGCGTACTTGGATGATGATGGCGTCGTCCTCCATGGAAGCTACTTGGGTAAAGTGCATTGTGATCCCCCGCTGTAGAAGAAGTTGCCTTTGTTTTGACTGAATATCCTAGGCGCTTATCTTAGTGTTGCAGTGCACCTTTTTATTTTTGTTGGCTGGGTTAAAAATAAGAGGTGTTATGTTGAATATAGACCAAGCTTAACTGAACACAAATTGCAAAGAGGGCCGCTCCGAAACACAGCTCAGCCTTGCAGATTTTGTGTCGTTGTGTTGGGGGATGTTCCGCATGCTGCTGTCGGCCTGTATATACAGGAAGCCGCGCATCAGGTGAATGCACTTGCACATCACTTCTTAATCTGATCGCTGCAGTTAAAGGCCTGCATGCACGCTGCGCTTAAAAATTTTTTTTTGGTTTTTAATCTTTTTGCGAGCGGATCCCTCACTGGCTATTTTCATCCCATCAGATGGATGCCCCCCTCTTGCAGTTCAGAACTGCATTTTGAGAACTCTACGCTGCCACAAGTGTAGCGCTCTGGCACTTTCAGCAGGAAGTGCAAAGCAGACCGCAGGCCGATATGCGAGCATGTGAGGACTGGTTTTTTTTCTGACTCAGATGTGGCACTCATATCGTCGTCCCCCCCCCCCAACAGGTTACTCTGTGGGTGCTGGCCACTTCACTAACCCCAGTACCATCGAGATCGCGGCCGGGGCTCCACAGCACGTGCAGACCGGTAAAGTAAGCGTTAACTCCGCATCCAGCTTACCATCATTCTTGCTTAGACATCCAAGGGAGGGGAAGGCAGAGGCCATGCAGAGTTTTCTGGGTTAGCTGGTTTTATGTGTTGTCTGTTATCAGAGACAGGAGTAAAAACTTTAATAGGTGAGTATAGCATTTGTGCCTCAGTACAGTATGTATTTGAGAAATAGTAAGGTGTCTTTTGAGATAAACCTTCTCCAGATGATGTGTTTCAATAACAAGAATGTGTTTGGCAGTATGGCTTGTGGCTCTTGCGTTGAAACATCACAGGGCACCATGTAAGGTGAATGGATGAGTTTCAATGCAAAGTCATGTAGAAAATGAATCCTTGTGTCATGAGATAAATCCAGGTTTAGAGTAGATGTTTCCTAGCAACACCTAAGAAGGAGAATGCTTGCCAAAGGCATTTTCTTTTCAGGTCTTTTGACTCCTTATATTTGACTCCGGAGTCTTTATCTTGGCACCTTGTCTTCTAATTTCAAGATCCATGTGATCCGCTGTTTCGCCACTTAATTCCTTCTCATTAAAAATGCTAATTGAAAGATTAGTTGCAATATGTCATCAGTCTGGTCCTTGGTGGTACAGTGCCACAGTCTGGAAGTGCTCCAGTTCTATCCTGATGCTTTTTCTGTGAATGGAAAGGTGTGAGTTGGTCCAGTATTTGTGCATTTGGTTTTCCATCATCCATCCATCCATCCATCCATCTTCGAACCACTAACCCTAGACAGAATCACCCATAACAGGGCTAACAGGACACACAACAGGGGTATATCCCAAACAGGATGCCAGTAACCTTTAGTTTCATCATTTTTCCCCATTAAGGAAATGGCTTTGGCAGGTTAGTTGATATGAAATCAATTCAACATCTATTCATTATTTGAAGCAATGGTTATATGTTTATGTTTTGGATGATTCCTCAAAGCAAAAATGCATAGTTGCCTGGCTCCAATTCTGTGGAACAGAATGTAAAGAGACATCAGACATTAAACAGTAAACATTAAACCATAATCAAAAATATCTATAGTGTGCAACTGGCAGTGCCATGGGTATTTTGGGCGTACTGGCTGACCTGCTCCAAAGTATGATGCTCGCGTGAACCTCTCTGTTTCAGGCTTACATATTCCAGGTGGAGTCCAACCTGCTGAAGATCCTCTTTGAGATGACGGGTCACGAGGTGAGGGCCACGGTTACGGCAAAGTCCTCTTCTCCCTGGGTGAAGGCCGTTCTTTTTTTCTCGTTAACCGTGCGAGGACACTGTGTCCCCTGTTTCCCAGCTGGGCTCCTATTTTGGCGCCAGCGTGTGCGCCGTTGACCTGAATTCGGACGGACTCTCGGACCTGCTGGTGGGGGCCCCGATGTTCAGCACCATCAGGGAGGAAGGGAGGGTGTACGTCTACATAAACCAGGGCGCCGTAAGTAAACATCTATCCCGACCGCTGGTTTTCCAGCATTGCACCTTATATGGCAAAATTCCTGATTTCAGGAAGTGAGCTGGCCGGACGCCTGTTTCCTCTTATGGTCATGACCTTCGACATTTGCCTGATTTTCCGGACAGCTCGTTGTAGCACATCTACTGAGTCAGCAGTGTAGTTGGTGTGAGACGGTTCAGGCAGGCTCGTTGCTATAAACCCCAGTTAGATGCTTGCTGGTAAAGCAATGATGTCTCTAAATCAGGGATGGGCAATCTTATCTGCAAAGGGCCGGTGTGTGTGCAGGTTTTTGGGGTAACCTTTAGGTCAGCTGTTCAAGTCCAGGTGTAAGGATTCTTCAGCCAACCAGTCCTCTAATTATTAATCTAATTAGTTGCAATGAAAATCCACATATCCAATAACACATTTGGGATAGGATTACCCACCCCTGGCCTAAACCCTTCTCCCCAACCCCTGAGTCAGAGAATTGCCGTTACTCTGCAAAAATTATTGTTGATAGCTAATTATCTGCATGCTGCAGTACTCAGTGACAGGTTTGGAATGGTCTGATAAGAGTTTCAATAACTGACATTATTTTGGTTCTTTTTTTCTTATTTGTTTTTTGTTTTTCCAACATAAATTTTAGTGGTATGTAGTTGGAATGCATGATATTGCAAAAACTTCAGATGGCAATATTTGCAACCTTGTGATAAATATTAATATTTCTAAAATAAATAAATAGACTATAGCCAAATTGAATGTATCATCTACGAAATGAGTCTGTCAAATAAGTTAGTGATGTTGCCACGAATGGCCACGAGACATAAAGCGGTACCTACAGATCACTTGCTTAGGTTCAATATCACCTCTATGGAATCCAAAATGTTTAAATTACCATACAGTGGAAGATTAATATCTTTTGATGACCAGTTCTTGTTCACTTTTATCCTCACTCATTTTGTTAAATTTCTCATAAACATGGCACACTGTCTATGAGTGAGTCCAACAGCAAGGACGAAAATGATTACGACTGGCTTACATGTAAATCAAAAGGAACCATCATTACAACATTTTTTAACTCATTAAGTTTTGTTTCCTGTGACTGAGTGAAAATGTTTTAGCGCAACTTATGAATTGTCTCCACCCAGCTGACTATTGTGGTCCTTGTAATGTGCCAATTGCATATGCATAATATACAACGTTGATATTAACGCTGCATGTCCTGCAGGCCAAATGTGTACCACACCTTTGGGGCACCATGTTCTGTTCAATGTGTGAAATATCTCACTTTCGAATGTATTTTTTAAGGTGCTAGGTACCATTTACCGTTTCTGTTTTCTGTTTTTTGGCTTCTGGTCAAAAAGTCTGCTTATGTACCAGTTTTATTATGTACAATTCAGAATAATGTAAAAGAATTCTATACTGTAATCATGGATCTGACATCTGGGGGGGGGTTTGGTTACAGTGAGTTTGTCTGAATCACAGCATGTTCATTCGCATAGTCTTCTGTCCTTAGTGATATAACGGCTGCAGCTGAAGCATTACCTCAGGGATGACTAAACAAGTACAGTTATAGAAACACGCCATTTATATCTGCTGTACATGGGGAGTCTGTCCCAAGTCTCCCTTAATTTTGTTTTTGTATTTTTTCCAGGCCAAGATGAAGGAGGCAGAGTTTCTGCTAACAGGAAGTGACTCATATGCCTCTCGCTTTGGGGAAACCATCACCAGCTTGGGAGACATCGATGACGATGGCTTCCCAGGTAAATGGACCCAAGCGCCGGGCAGCTACTCGGTTGCTTATGATGGAGTTTCTTCCGCTGTTTATTTTAATTGGGCTTCATCATGTTCCCACATTCTTGCTGCATGAAATATCATGGAAATAAGAGCCCCATCATCTCTAGCCTGCGGCAAGATGTGTGTCAGTCACACAGGCCAATCGGTGGGTTTTGACGTGGCTCTGCAGTTCACGCTTACGGGGCTGCCTCGTGTGACTGTCAGCGGTTCGGACCAGAGGCTGGGGGAGTCTGAGGACATTTTTTAAAAATGTAAATACTTTGCAGACGTGGCCATCGGAGCACCGCAGGAAGATGAGCTGCGCGGGGCTATTTATATCTACAATGGCAGGAAAAGCGGGATCTCCGCGACGTACTCCCAAGTGCGTTCACAGCTGGTATTTGTGCTCAGCACACTGGGTCCTCATGAGGGGGTGGGGGCGGGCATCTGAAGTCACTACCATCTTCCTCTCCATCCTCTGACAATTGTCCAGTTGTCTTGACCGCCGGCGAAACATCCCGACGGAATAAAATAAGACAATGTCCCCGACGAGCCACTATTCCCTGTGTCTGTCTGCAGTTGCCCTTTATCTGGGCTCTTAATGTGTCAGCAAAATGAGTCGACTATCTCCACAGTATCTGCAGTCACAGAATCGATTCTGCATACCCCGAGATATCCTCCGCATATCCACTCCCGAGTCCCAAGATGCGTTATAAGTGCAGAACGACCCAAGAGTCACGTCTTTCACAAGCAGTACTTGTTTGTTACTGGGAGGCTGGAAAGCAGAAGTGAAAACTTTGGTCTATTATGGGTTGCGAGACGTTCGCTTTATGATTTTGCTGTTGTTGCTCATGTTTCTAGAAAATTACTGGAGCTGTCCTGGGGGCACACTTCAGCATGTTCGGCCAGTCTGTTTCCGGGGGCGTCGACATCGACAACAATGGCTACCCAGGTATTTTTAACATCACTGGGGCTGTCCGGATAGTTTTAATTGGTTCATGGTGGTAGTGGTGGGGTGGGGAGCAGTTGGTCCTTGATGGAGCACAGACTTGGGGGGGGGGGGGGCTTATTCGGGCAGGTTGATTTTTTTCAATCTACAAGATTAAATTGTGGCAGTGCTTTCTAGTGTGATAGATTTGTGTAATCTACACGAGTAACACAGTCACTATTTAATTGCAATGATTTTGCTTAAACTGTTTGAGTAGGCATTTGCAAAGAAAACACAGCCATTGAAATTACTTTTGCCTGAAGTGTCAAGAATGTTGCTGAGTGGAGTTTAAAATGATTTCAGGGGAGAAACTGCTGTAATGATGGCTTTCTGGCTGTGGGATATGTATACTCTAAGCGGCCAAATAAGATAAAATAAAGCCCCCTAATTAGATTTTAATGTTAATATCACAGCAGATTGAAATGATGGTTTCGCCATCATCAGGAATTTTTGAAAGAGCAGCATGTGGGAATTAGGTTCGCTGGGGGGTTGAGCAGAAACTGATGTCAGCAAGACAATTAGTCACCAGTCCTGATATTTACAAAAAGGTGGCTGTAAATAGGACCAGGGTCCGGGGTCTGCGCAGACCCCTGAATGACATACTCGTCTTTCCCCTGACTACAGATGTTGCCGTGGGGTCCTTCCTGTCTGACTCAGCTGTGGTGCTGAGGTAAGCGTACGCAGTGGGCCAGCAGGTGTGAGTTACGCCGGGTTATGCCACTATCCCGCTCATTAATTCACTGTTCGTCGCAGCTCATTTATTCATAGTACCTGTCCTCTCAGGATTCCCTACCAGGTTCAGATGTTGGCCAGAATGAACAACAGGGGCGGGGCTGCAGGGCCTTTTGGGCCTAACTGAAAACTGATTGGCCCCCAGAGTGCCCCCTCTCCTGTCATTCACCGATGTCATTGGCTAACGATGGGACTGTCCCCTCTGTACGAATTGTGGCTCCCAGCTTAAAAACAATTAGAGATGTATTAGGTTGCTACAGCTAGTTTTTCAGTGCACTTGTACTGTATGGTCTGACCTCCACCCTTGTCTCGAACCTCACACCTACCCTGCCCTGCAGGACGCGGCCCGTGGTGATCGTGGAGGCCTTGGTGTTGCTTTCCCCAAGCATCAACCGCAGTGTGCCGCTGTGCCCCGACCACGGCCAGCTAGCAGTGTGCTCCAACATCACAGTCTGTTTCAGGGTGCAGGGCAAACAAATTCCCGGCAGCATAGGTGGGTCCCGCCCTGACACACTCTGGTCACTGAGTTTCTGCGCTTCAGGTTTGAAACTCTCCATTTCTTCACAAGATCCCCGCTTGAGAAAGAAATCCGTTACAGGGCTTGGGGCGTGGTCGTTTGCGGTTGCTGTTTCCCATAGCATGTCTGTGTGAACTCATTTATATTTACATTTTATTTCCATATTTACTTATAAGAACACAAGAAATTTACAAATGAGAGGAGGCCATTTGGCCCATCAGATTTGATTGGGGAGAACTTAACTAATAGCTCAGAGTTGTTAGAATCTTATCTAGCTCTAATTTAAAGAAACCCAGGGTTTTAGCTACATGAACAGGAAGACTATTCCATACTCTAACTACACACTGTGTAAAGAAGTGTTTTCCAAATTCAGTTTAACAGGTACTCGTGTGACATACAAGCAAGTAGGACCCAGGCCGTAAGCGTCTTATTACAGTACAGTATAACCTGCCAGCAGCAAAAATATCTGGTTAAAAAGCATAACTGAGAAAAAAAAAGTATAACTCAGAAGTAGAAAAACTGCCGTTTTAAACAGCACAGCCATCTCTGGGTTACTTCTGCAATCTCTAAAAAGGAATTTTTACTGACTCTAGCTTTTTTGTCTGCTGTTACTGTAGTGCAAGTTTGATGTGCATGTTCTTGCTCATTTTAAGCTTTTTGAATGCAACAGATACATTTAAAATATAGATATGCACCCCCTGGCAGTGGAAGACAACTGTGATTGTGTAGTTTTTGAGCCTTTCAATTGCACCACCCCTGTGAGAGGTGTATAACTGATGATCTGCTGTGTTTGTTCCATGAATTATTCCTGCATGATCTTCCAGCTAGCAAAAAAATTATCCATCCATCCATCTATCTATCCATCCATCCATCTTTATTTCTGTGCAGGGTTGCGTTGACAAATAATTATTTGGATCTAGTTGCTTTTATGATACAGACTGGCAGATGAAGATGTAGAGCTTACGCAGAAACATTGGCAGTGTTCATTTAGCATGGAGGAGGTCTGTAATCCTGTTTGATTATATAAACATGCTCACTGTTACATGAATGTTGTCAGCAGTAGCCTGTCAGCCGACTATGGCTGCATTCAGTGGGAAGTTACCTGAAAATCAGGGGTGTTTTAATGCACAGTGTTACCCGGGCTGAATACCAGGGGCTTCTGTGATGACCGCTGCCGGTCGGGCAAGCAGGAAGCAGGCTGGAGGCAGCGTAGTCGACAACAGGGCTTTATTCTCGGTGAAGACGGAGCACTGAGTACAGGGCGAACAAAACGAAAGTAAAGATCGGCAGAACTAGGCAAACAGACAAACAAAGTTGGCAAACAAAATGACGGATCTGACGCGGACTGGGTGAGACAAAGTTTAAAAGCACAAGATAATCAGACATGGGTTAACAACAGCTGGTTTCCATGGGGAGCAGACACGAGGTAACGAGGGGGGCGTGGCACACAGGAGGCTCTGACGGGCGGATCATGACAGCTTCCTTGTTCAATTAAATTTTAATCGACAGCCAATCAACAGCCCCAACCAGCTCAAATAGTCCAGGAGCCTCATACCATGTTAATGTGCTTAAATCTGAGCGATGTCATGTGGTCTGTTGCTCTCTGCACAGGAATGCTGTATAACTTGACTGCGGATGTCGAACACAGGGAAGGATTTCCCAACCGCTTCTACTTCCTGGAAAATGGAACCTCCAACACCACCACAGGGAAGGTCTTCGCTCGACCCAACCATATGTCCTGCGTCACCCACACAGCCTACATGAGGGTGAGCACGCCAGTTCCAGAGCAACTCAGAGAGCTGCTCTGTCTCCTTTCCAGATGTAGGGTCTCTCCTGTTCACAAGTCAGTCGGGAGAGAAATAATCTACACGAAATTCTGGGTGGGAGCTCGTCCCATCTAAGCGTGAATCATCTGGACCAGATCGTAATGGGTGGTTTGCGTTTCTGAGTCACTGTTCCAGGTGTTCCGTGGCAACCTCCCTGGACTGTCCCCAGCCGCTGCTAATAATCAGGGCCATCTGATCTGTCTCTCTCATTGTAGAGGGTAATTAATGGATGGCGTCTGTGTATCACGGTTATTTATAGTCGTTGATGGAGACGACAGCTATAAACAAGTATGATTATATGTCAAAGGCAATTCCTACCAGGGGCCTGTGCATTTCATGTATTTTTAGAACTTGAATAATTAATGGGTAATTTGAGTAATGAATGTAATGCGCAGCAGATGTGGAGGGAGCTTGCAGAGAAGGGGAGTGAATTAGGGGACAAACGTTCGATGGGACAGCAGAAAATTAAATGGGGAACCACACTACTTTTAAACTACTTCCTTTTCGTTGTGCCCTTCTATCCTTCTTTCTCACTTTCAATAGCTTTTACCTCTTACTTGTACACACCTGTGGCAAGCCGCTCATTAGCTAGGTAGGTGTTAGCTTCGTCCTCGACCACTGGGCCCCCTGCTGGACATGCCATGTAGTACTTCTCAGTGAGGACAGGCTGTCATCATAGTGGAGATGCTTTCCATGCTGAGTGTCATGAGCAAGTGGCAGCCTGCTGTGGTCCCTGCTGGCTGATACAAGCAAGGCCCAGGTGTGACAGGTTGGTTCATCTCTGTGGTCACCTAGACAGGGTGATTTATGGAGCACTATAATGTGTCTTCTGTATTGTCTTTTAATATATTCCTTTACATGGGTTTCTCTATAGCCAATGGAGATAAGCATCATGTAACATTTCAACTGCTACAGCTTCAGATCACATTTGAAACATGTGACAGGTTTCTCTATGTATTTTCCCTCTTTCCAAGCTTGGTCAAGGAATTAATGTTATTAAGCACACATGGTCACAACAGCAACAACAACAAATTAATTTTTGTATAGCGCATTATCACAACATTACATCGTCTCAAAGCGTTTTGCAGCATCCCCACCCAAAGCCCCCAGTGAATAAGCCATAGGCGACAGTGGCAAGGAAAAACTCCCGAGAAGGAAGAAACCTTGGGAGGCACCAGACTCAAGGGGGAGCCCATCCTCCAGGGGGAAGCAGAGGAAGCCCTAACCCTAACCAGACTCAAAGGGGGAGCCCATCCTCCAGGGGCCGGCAGGGAGAGTGGAATGTGACACAAGCAGAACAGCGAGCTGGATGCAGGGACGTCATTGCTAGTGGCTACGTCACATGTTGTAGGGTGTGCTGGACATCTTGATAGATTGAGGTCTCCAGGCAGCACCCCCCAGGAGGAATATATGAAATATGCAAAATAAAATATGCAATTAGTCAAAGTAGGGGAGACTATAGGCAGTGCTAAAAGTTAGATGAGTGCAATATGAAGTGC
>JABFEB020000035.1:9059300-9082580 GCA_019775895.2 Stomatorhinus ivindoensis
TTCCACAGCTGAGGAGCTCTATAGGAGAAAGATCTGCAGCCTGCCGTAGCTCTTTCTACCCTGGGTACTAACAGATACCCCACGCTTTGAGGAAGAGGCAGGCGCGGGGGGTTGTATGAGGTCAGCAGATTACTAAGGTATTCTGGTGCAAGGCCATTCAGTGCTTTATAGGTTAATAGCAGTATTTTATAGTCAATTAGAGACTTAACTGGTAACCAATGAAAGGAGGATAAGACTGGTGTAATGTGATCATATTTTTAGTGAGAATTTTTGTGAGTACTCTGGCTGCTGCATTCTGTACCTGTTGAAGTGTATGTAAGGATCCAGATGGGCAACCAGAAAGGAGGGCATTACAGTAGTCCAGTCTGGAAGTTACAAAGGCATGTATTAATTTTCCTGCATCATGAAGTGATGTAATTGAGTAATGGCTTAATTTAATGTACATGTAAATCACTTGTATAGTGAGAAATACTAGAAAGTGGCTAAATGCAACTAAATGCTGAGCATGAGTGACAACCTTGGCTGCGGAACTGGGTGAGCATCGGCTATGATTTGTTGCAGCTGGGGAGCTCTTGCGTTGGGCCTCACAGCATGTATAAGAAGATCCATACGTAGCCCACATACCAGAGATTCCCAGCCCAGACTGCGGGAGCTGGCAGGGAACAAAAACTGGGACCGTCTCTGGGACCCCGAGGACCAGTTTGGGAAACACTGCTACATACTTTCAAGCTGAGATACTTAGGGGTCCTGGGAGTGTAAACCTTAGGTGTCTTAGCTAGTTCCTGTATTTATGTTTTTAGAGTAGATCAAGTTACTAAATAGGTCAGGAGATCAACAGGATCGCCGCTCTTAGTGTCCCAACGTACAATGTGGTCTGGCTCCCTGAACATTAAGCAGTGTAGCATACCAGCCTTTGTAACAATCAATATGTAGGTTTCCATATGCTCACAGTGCCTTACAAACAGAAGTTAAAAGTAAAACAATTCAAAATTCAAGTATAAGCATGTAAAATTATAAATGAATAGAAACGCAGTGTCCTACATCAATTAAAAATAGAACATAATATTGAAATTAATTAAAAGTTAATGGGAAATATGAGTCTTCACCTTAATGCTGGTTCTTGGGTCACTTCTTATATTCAGTGGAAGCTTGCAGTCCCGTATATGTTGTTACAGCTGTGTTTTTCTTTTGTTGTTGTGTGAAATGTAAATAAAAAGCAAAAAGTTATTCCCAGTCACCCTCCTTGGGAATCTCTTCGGCCCATCAGACTCGATTGTTTATCTACGCCATCTGTGGCATCGCGCGATACGCCGCTCCAAGCCGTCGTGGGGCTGCGCCCAGGGTCACTCCCACCGCCGTCCTTTCCCTCCGTGAGCAACGCGAAGGGCAGGCTGCCCGGCTTTGACTTTGAGCAGCTGAAACCGTGACCCGAGGCCAGGCGTGGGCAGCAGCCACCTGGGGGTGGGGGGGGGGGGTCATGTGGTCCCCAGGATGCTGGGGTAGTGGCTGGGGTCCAGCTCTCTTAGTGGGACACTGTAACATTGTTCCGGAGCACGGGTCATGCCGCGGTCTGCTGTCCAAGTCAGGCCCGGGAGAGTCGGCCCACCCCCGGCAGCCAGCTGACGCCGTGAAACGGGCTTCTTTTAGCCGTCTGTGAAACCGGGGTGCTATTAATTGTAAGAGGACCTCCAAACTGGGCCTGCCATTGGTACCAAAACGGACATCCAGTATGGCTGGGGGGGCGGGGTGGGGGACATGTTTGTGGATCTCAGTTTATACGTGGGGCAAATCCCCTTCCACGCTCATCTTTTTTTATTCCTCTTTGTGTAGAGAGACATCAGGGACATCTTCTCGCCGATCTATTTTGAGTTGAAGTACGAGCTGGGAAAGCACAGCGTTCCTAGGGAAAGAGTCACGACTCTTCCATACCTGAAGCCGGTACTGCAGCAGCGGGGGAAGGAACACAACCAAGTCAGGAACAAGGTGCGTTTCTGTTGGACCTTCTCATATTTCCGCTCATAGAATCACAAACAAGGTGCATTTCTGTTGGACCTTCTCATATTGCTGCTCTGATAGTAAGCAACAAGGTGGATCTCCATTACAACTTATATTATTTCTGCTATAAGCATGTTTACACATTGAAAGTAAAGAATTTGACTGACCATTGATAATAAAGGTTCATTGTTAAATTGAACAATATAATGCCAGTAGGTTGGGTCTCGGTGTTCAGCGTTGTTTCTGCCCACAGACTGAATTTGCCCGTTACTGCGCTTGGGTCAACTGTTCGACCAACCTGCAGGTTTCTGCCCAGCTGGTGCTGCCTCAGTGAGTGTCGGCTGTCCGTTCACACTCAGGTTCTGTCTGCATAGGTGGGATGTCATCTTCTTTGGGACATCCTGACCATTGTTTGAATCGTAACATAGTCAAAAGCTGTTATGCCACTGGACCTATTGTGAGCTTAGCCTTTTCCATGCATTCCCGTCTGCATTTCAAAATAACATAACCACCTTAACTTGGGTTATATAACAGTTGTGAAGTTTGTTGTGCCTGCTAATACTTAAAATTTGAATTTCAACCCATCTTAAAACCAGGGACCCCCCCGCATTGATGCGTGATCATATCAGTGGAATGGCTTAGGAATGAAGGGGTGGGGCTTGAGTATTTCTGGTGGATGATTATAGGTTTCTGCGGACCACCTGCTCTGGTTCTGAAACCCTGCTCTGGGACAAACTCATGGTCTGTAAATATGCTATGATATGTAGCGTTGCGTTTTTGTTTTTTAGGCCTTAATGCTATTGGTGTTCTAGTTCTCTAGCATTCGAGCTTTTGGAAAGGCCACTCATAATAGTGTTGATTCTTTATTTATAGTTTACATGCCATTTTTAATGTTATTTTCCAGCTGCTCAACTAATTCCTTACCAGGAAAAATTTTGTGCGTGCGTGTGTGCGTGTGTGCGTGTGTGCGTGTGTGCGTGTGTGCGTGTGCTTTGCAAGCGTGAGAAAAGCAGCAGTGTAGTTCTCTGGTTATGGGCCCAGATGTGCACCTGGTGCCCTGGGGTCAGGAACACAGATGTAGGGAAGCTTTATTCCTCAGGAACTAAGGAATTACAGCACGTGGGGGTCCAACAAGAGCATTCTCTGGGCCTCCGGCTGCCAGGAATGCTTCCTTTGTCCACGGTTGCTTCTTGACTTCTACGCCGCCGTATCTCCTGCTGGGGAGCAGGGGGGCAGCCCGAAAGGCTGACGGTGCAGGCTGTGCCGCTTATCTCTTTGCCAGCCGCCCTCCCGAAGGTGTAGGGTGATTAATGTCATGCCAGAGAGCCACCGACAGGGCCTGTTCTCACCGGGGTAATCTCTGCTATTTCCACACAGGTCTGTGCAGACCTAAGAGCTGTTTTAACCAGAATAATTTGACATCAATGGACAACCTTTATAACTTGGGGAGATTTTCTCATCTTTTTGGTCAGGTGGTTGTCTGAATGAAAGCTTCACGCCGTTATTCTTGTGCAGCTCCCACCAAAACATGCCGTACTTCGCGCTGGGGACCGGAAAGACCATCATGCTAAATGTGACACTGGCCAACCTGGGAGACGATGCCTTTCTGCCAATGCTTCACCTAAGGTTACCTAGCAACCTTTACTTCATCAAAGTTCTGGAAGCGGTAAGGCCCGGTACCATCCCAGCTGAATTCACATGCGGTACGTGTGTGGCCAGCTCCTTGATATAAGTGGAACTGTCCAGAAACGGGGGCGGGGCCACATGGAGAACTAGCCTCAGCCGAAAGCTGATTGGCCCGGGAATGCCCACTCCCCTGTCACTCACAGATTCATAACATATCTTTCGATAATGATAAGGCTGGCCCTTCTGTATGAATTAAGGTCCCTATTATGTCCTCACAATAAGAAATCTTAATCACCCTGAAGTCCAAAACCTGTCACTGGGTAGCTTGGCTTCGGTAACAGTTATGCCCTTGTGATCTTTAGGAGGAGAAACATGTAAGCTGTGAAAGTGTGGAGGAAGACAAGGCCACTGTGGACTGCAGCGTGGGAAACTCGTTCTTGAACTCTTTGGCTAAGGTATGCGGCACTTAAACAATGACGATCAGTAGCCCCTCCAAAGAACATTGTGACTCACCTCTGTTGCTCCGCTTGTTAGTCTTCCTGTTTTCAATTGACGTGTTTCTCAACATTGTTTCTGCCCTCTGAAATTTCACACCAGAAAGGCTACCCTGGGCTTGCATATCTCATTGGCTCTGCGTCGGTACAATGTCTAATATTAGCAAAAGGAGGAAATACTGACACATCACGGCAAAGTGGCGGAAAATGCAGAAGATCAACAGCTGCTGTACACCTTTTATCCCCCTTAGCTCAACATCAGCTTTCTGCTGGACGTCAACCAGAGTAGCAGTGCCGGTGACCTCAACATCACGGTAAATGCGACTCGGTGAGTAAGCTCCCCAGTGAGAGATGAAAGCCTTTACTGGCAAATCGGTCAGGTGTGAGGCTGTCCCAGTAATAAGGCAGAGAATCTACAGGCGACACCGTTAATGGAAGGCCTTTTGCTACCGCTCAGGCCCCTAAATTGCCTTTTAAACAAACTGGCAAGCAAATGGAGACGTGTTAGCGAGGACCAGGGAGAAAAGTGCCCTGTGTTCTGTTTGCAGTTAGAGGAGCTAGTAAACAGAACAGCAAGCCAAGTAATTAGAGACAAGATCTCCAGGTGTCCTCTGGTAGGACGCTGCTCCAGGACCATAAACATATTTTTTTTAAGATAAATGCCTTTTTTTCAAGTTTGTAATTAAGTGCATGGATAAATAGCAATCAAAGTAGGTTGAAAGCTTTCCTTTCCCCTGAAATATAGAGGAAATGATTTCTCTTAAAGATCTGATGATGGGCCATTTGTTTGAGGTTTGTAGGGAATGTTGTCTATAGGTCATTTTCAGTGAAGGACAGCAGCGAATGAATGGAAAGCTTGGCTCATTCTGTCATACTGATGTACATCTCTGTCCTTCATTTTTTTCTTGTACATTTTGAGTCAATTCTGCTGAAGTTCTTGAGTCAATGTTCAGAGTTGCTTGTTTTATTTGACCCGATGTTTGTCTTTACCAGGGATAATGTTGAAAATGAAGACCTTCTATATGATAACACTGCCACGGTGACGTTACCGCTCAGATATGGTGTTGACCTGAACATCCATGGGTAAGTTTCCTCTTCAGTTTTTCTGTTCTTCCGCATAACACACAATATGGTTTTGATATTACAAACTCTACAGTCAATGCTGCAAAATGTATATGTATAAGAAAATTTCAGGCTTCTCTTGCGCCAATTGGTAAAACCCATAATCTCTTGGGCAATTGACATCCCTATGAAACTGTGGTGAAAGATCTTATCACATAGTTCCTTCAGAGATGCCCAATACCTGGAAGTATAGTATAACCACTAAATTCACCAAACTTCTGATTGTCTTAACTACAAAGACCAAGTCCTTGTGGTTTGCCATAGTTAAGCCCATAAGAAGTGTTAGAACCAAAAATGATATGTATGGATATGGCAAAACAGTGATAGAAATTATGTATAATAGAAATTGTGTATGTAAGGGTGATGCAGTGTAGTGGTGCTGTAGTCAAGAATTTCACTTTCCCTTTTCCATTGCATACAGTGTCGTCTCCCAGCCAAGTTTTGTGTTTGGTGGTCCAGAGAGAATCGACTGTTCTACCAAGAAGTTCAACTACACATACAAGGTAACAATTCTGTAACTTGTTTTCTAAAGGGGTATGTGACGTAGATGGGTGGATGGAATTGCTGTAGCCCATTGTGTGATGCCCTTTCCCTCTGCTTGTCTAATTAAAGTGATGCAAAACAGTCTGATTGTGAACGCATTGCCATTTGTCATGGATGTACCGAATTCTCATGCTTTTGTCATTTGGAAAGTGGAACACTGATTTGATGTGCACATCTCTGTTTGTAGGTTATCAGCGTTGGTCCAAGCAAAGCTGTAGGGGCCAAAGTTCAGATCGATATTCCCAAAAATTTAGCACCATATTCCTACCGATTGCTCAATATCGTGGATTTACAGGTATCAACATTGACATTCATCACGCTTAAATTGGTATATATGTGAGTTTAATACTTTTATTCTTTTCATAACAATGGTGGGGTCTTCCCCTTGTCCATCCTAGACGTCTGCTGGACGGTGTTACATTGGAGACGCAGATAACGGAAGTACCCTCAGCTGTGATGTACCCCAGCCGAATGTGCTCGAGGAGTTGGTGTTTTTCTTCTCGAGAATAACGAAACGACAAATGGTACCAACAGAGAGCAACCGGCCATGATGAGCTACCTAGCTGGGTTCCCTGGGACTGGGGAAATCTAAACGGCATCATTTCTCTCCTGCCACAGTACTGCATGAAGCCTGACTACCTGTGTCTCCAAGTTGTGTGTGAGCTTGGAGACCTCGACGTGGGGAAAGACGTGACCATTCAGATGGAGGTGGAGCTCAATCCCGACGTGCTCCAGGTGTCCCCGGTGAGGCGGCTGCCCCATTCTAAGGCTGCTTGAGCATATAACTTGGCCATGGAGCATGGCTTAAATGCCTTATTTTTTCATAAACAGGGCAGACACGGAATAATGCAGCTGGAGAGCACTGCCGTTGCCTGGCCAGAGGGCCCCTACGCAGTGTTCCTGACTCAGACTGCCTTCACCAAGGCAAGTCCGCATACTCCGGTTTATCGGGGACCCGTTGCATAGCAAACAAGGGGGCGGGATTAAGCCCAGGTTGCCTGGTTTATCGCAACATGGGGTCATCCTATACACCCGTCCATTGCCCAAAGGTTGGGGGTGGGTCTCTGGTGCTTCTGCCTGTATCCAGGAGGACCTGGGACTCTAAGAAGAATGAGCCTTGCTATTAGCTATTAGTGGTAACTGCAAACACATTTCAATTGAACAGATCCAGAGAGGCATCTTCTAAGCACAATCTCTCTCTCTATCTAGGTTGTGTTGGAAGCCCATTACAGCCAGAGACCACGCGAGGACCTGTCCATTTTCATCATTGCTTCAAGCCTGACTGCTGGGCTCCTCATTTTGGCTGTGCTCATATATGTCATGTGGAAGGTGGGTTACCGTAACCTGCCTAATATAATAGCAGCTCTACTTAAAAGTCTGTGGTTTTCTTGTCAAACCAACACAAGAGGATACTGGTGAAATATACGATTGCCCTTTGCGTAATTTATATATCAAATAATTCATTTGTAAATACTACTGAAAAGTTGTACATTTGTCTACTGACATTGTAGTTTGTGGATCAAACACAGCAAGAATGCAGCCAGTAAGGGATTAAGTTTAACTGTACATGATTAAAATGGAAAGATTGATTTTGAGTATTTGTAATGATTTTTTTTTTTAAATTAAGCAAACGGTTAACTCTGCAATGGGTTGGCATCTCATCCTGGGTCATTACATGACATGTACCCTTAGCTTCCAGGGTGGGTTCTAGGCGCCAGGGATCCTGCATAGGACAAGCGGGTATGGTGAATGAATGAGGGGATAGATGGAGACGGTAGACTGATCATCTCTCATTTACAGGCTGGATTCTTCAGGAGAGAGTACAAAGAGAAGCAAGAGGCATTTCAAAGGCAGAGCTGGGACTTTGTACAGAAGGGCTCAGAAGTTTATTAAATGGGCAGATGACGGGCTCAGAGGCAGCAGACGGAAACGGAAGTGGTCAAAGGATGAAGTCAAGGGGTAACCAGGTACAGCGGCGTGTGTCTGGATAGCAGACGAAGGCCATCGAAAGCCTCATGCAAACTTTGCCCTGCACTGCACTCGCTGTGCAAAGACACAGACTCCAGATCTACCACCCTCCTCCCCCCCGTCTTGCGGAATGGACCAAACCCCGTTGAAAGTCAAGTTTTCCATACTGGGAGGATGCATGGAGTGCACTTTACCTTGCCATTTGGCCTACCACACCCCAGAGTGCTCCGACATCACCTTGCGAGATGGTGACACGCTTGCTGGTGAGGGGGGACACGTTGACCAATGATGGCATGCTGTTTTTTTTATCACAGAAAATGCATCGTCAATGCATCTGATTCTGAATGCGAAAGCGAGTACATTCCTGTTTTTATATATTCACATGTGAATATTTGTGAAATACCGTATACATATATATTGTTATGCAGGCTGCAGGCCTACCGTGACCCTGTACTGGAGAAGTGCTTATGAGCAATGAATAGATGGACTTATGTATATAAAGGTGCAATACTTTTTAAGGACCAGTTCAATAATTTTGTTCTGATATGTAGCTTATTGTCTTATCATGTAGTATTTCAAATGCCCTAAAACCCAGTTAATATGGTGCTGTAAGGATCAGGTAATTCATCTCCCTTGTATTCATTTATTGATGCAAAAGTATTTTTATATACTTCCAGGAAAACTATTTGCACAGTCAATGAAGTGTTCACTGACAATTTGACTCAGGATACCTAAATTTTTTTCATGTACACAGAGACAATGACTAAGATTAGACTGCAATATTTTTGCTTGAAGCAGTGCATTCAAATTCAAAGTGTGCCACTACTGTATGTTGTTTTTTTTCCCCACTGAGCAAGGTGACTTTGTAGCCTTACCTGTGGCTGCCTGCCATCCAGTCCACCAGGGGGCAGCGCCTACACTGTTGCTCCTTTAATTTGTCACACTCAACAGTATCACACCACTCTGCAGATACCCTCGTCCTGCCGGCAGCCCGCAAAGGTCTGACTGTTTCTGTTAGGACTGTTATGATGCTGAAATTTATGGATTTTTTTTTTTTGTATTTTCCGAGCCCCAAACTGAAAACCTCCACTTAGGATATCACAAAATTAATGTTTATTGCAAAAGTTGATTAGAACAGATACAAGACACTCCTCTGCCCTGTCATACATTTCTACAACTGATATGTTTAAAGCTAATGTCACTTTTAAGACATTAGAAAAGCTTATTGAAATAACTCATCACTTCAGTCTGTCCTCCTTACGATAGTTGGGGATAATTAAGAATACACTCAATACAAAACAAAATTAAAGTAAAAAATAAATCCAAAATAATGCCACTCAGGGAGTGAAAAGGTATACATATAAAAGCAATAACTTAAGAATAAGCTTGCAAGGGAAAATACATTCCAAAATGTTTTTTTCTAAGAAAGGCATTAAATATATTTTAATGTCTGACCTATATGTAAAAAAAAAACCATCTAGCATTTTCTTGTTATCATAATTGCTTTGGTTTAATTTAAATATTCTACACTGGAATGTACAAAACTTGTACATTAAGGACTGTAATTTGGATTCCATACAGAAAAAAAATCATCTATATAAAGAGTGTTTTGAGATTTACACTGAATTGTGTCATTTCCTGTGAATTTTTTTTACAAGTACAGTGTGTTAGGTGTGAAGACGCAGGTCCTCTTCAGGTCATGTTTAGATGCAGCCGCACTTAGCTGGGCCATCGTGGACCTCCTCCGTGTTCACCCCGAAGAGCAAGATGAGCTGCGGATGCACCCTGTGGAAAGGCACAGCTCCCGTCAGCTGAGCGGCTCGGCGGCGACCACTGCGCCGTATGAGGGCCCAACACAGGCAGTCGTGATTCTGGGATGCCGGTATCCAGCAGGTTTTCTATACTACCTGATGAATTACTATCTGCCTGAGATCAGGTGTAGTTCATCTGAGACCCGGTAGCATGGAAAAACTGCTGAGTACCGGCACTCCAGGATCAGCCTGGTCTACTCCTGCTCTATGTTGTGTAGCAAAAAAAGAGAGTAACCTAAGTGTTTAAGAAGAAACAAGCACTAAGTAGGTGGTGTGTGGGTCGGTAGGTTGTGCAAGGTTTTTAACCCCCCCCCCCCCCACACACACACACACACACCAGTATCTGACTGTCCCAGCTTTCCCAAACTTGTATGTTTCTTTGGATAAAAGCAACTGCTAAATAAAATGAATTAAAATAATAATGGTTAAATAAACAGAAGTTTGCAGCAATGAGGTTGTCAATGCAGAAATTCCTTGTATGTAACTCTATATAACATTAATGTAGCAAAGGACACAGCAGCAGATCGTGAGAACCTGTCATATCGCAGCACATGGTGCTTCTCAGGCAGGTCAAACGGATCTATCAGAAGGGTCCTTGAGTGGGGCCCTTCGGAGGGGAAAATAGCACCTGATGAGGAGCTCGCCAGGAACCTCCAGCAGGTCTCCATCGATGTTCCAGGGGTAGGACACTTCGGAGGAGATGATGGGTATGTTCTTAGAGTCAAAATCAGCCGCTTTCTCTGAGACGTCCTCAGCCCGGTCGCCCCGTGAGCGAGGACGCAGCCTCACAGCATGGGCCGTGTGGGTTTCCACGAAGGGGAAGCTGAACTGTTGCGGGGTGGGGGAGGTGAGGGGTGAGGAGAGACTCTCAAAGTCAAATCCATAAAAGGCAGTCAGTCAGCTGGTGCGACGATGCCTGCTTAGCCCTGAAGGACATCTCGCAGGCTCAGAGATGACACACATACAGATGCTGATAAGCCCCATATAATTGATCATCATGAAAAAAAAATCATAAAATTAGAACTGCTTTGAAGACGGAGGTGTGAAGTTTAATTAGGCTAATGATTGACGATGAGGTGCCTGAATAATGAGACCTTACAGTGAAAGGATCTGCAATTCAGTTCTCAGGCAATTTTTTTGTAATCTCACGTGTTCTTGAGTTCCTGATTCCAGAAGCCATCCATATTTCCCGAGATGGACACAGGTCTTTTTTCCTTTGTGATTCACTGTAGCAAGACTTGGTGCTCATGTGTTAGTTGCTCTTGGTCCACAAGGGGGCGCTGACAAGCAGCCCGCTTAAGCAAGGCTTTACCCTTCACAAAATGACTGAGTGGACCCACGCCACAGGGGCTCTGCCAACTCTAGACAACAAACCACTCCTCTTAATAACCTTTCACACAGACTGCCCACCCAAATGCAGTTAATTGCTAGCGCAGATGAGTCATTAAAAGCCAAGCGTCACTGGTTAACACATTTACCTTGATCCAATGTTTTATCTAACGATTTTTTAATGTATTTTAAGTTTTTAAGACTATTTTAACTAACATGACATACTCAGATGAAATGAGAATTTAAAAATGATGAAAAGAGTATTTAAGTGAACTTTATAGTCAAACTTAAATCATTTGTGAATGGGAATGCCACTCACAGAGACTACGTATGTGCACACACTATTATAAACACACGCATATATGTGTGTGCATGTAGAATGTAGGTTAACAAATAGAGCTGACATGTATTCTGAGACAGAGGAGACAGACTGCCCCTGAATCAGGCTAATCTCTATTAGTCTGAAAAGTGTTTTACTGAAATCTGACAATCGGTGACTAATTTGACTTGACAGTATGCTAATTCCATTTAAGCGGGGAAGGTTGCTGACTCCATTTGTGCAGGCAGGATTTCCTTTGCTGGGAAATAGCCCCCGGTCAGCAGGAGCTGCTCCACCTGAATGGGGGGGGGGGCTCACCTGATTATTTAAGTTGCCATATCTCTTAAGATGCTTGATGAACTCTGATCTGGAAGCGTTTCGCACTGCGATCACGGCCATGCTGCCGTTGTCCAGCCTGAGACAGGTGGTAGACAGGTACAGTATCAGACTCCTGTGGTGTTTAATGGGTCATTAGCACTACGAAGGTGCAAACATCGAGGACACCAGAATTCCAAAACAGACATAAACCTTGCTGACTGATAATTAAGATTGTCTTCTGGAAATGACAGGAAGGGCATTCATTATACAGGAACCTCTGAAATTAGACCAGATTGTGCAGATTAAACTAGGGCAGCAAACTAAAATAGCATTATGGTGGCTAATGTTCAGCTGCACAAACGGAATGTTTCTTAAAGACCATGCAGTACGTCATACTGCAGCCCAAGCTATTCAGTGGCTGCTGTAAGACCTCAATGCTCCTCACCTGATTGCTGTTTTTTCTCTCATTCTGATTGCCCAGAACAGCCAGGTCAGAGTGCCAGCCTCATACGAGATCTAATCTGGCGTCATGGGTATAGGCCATACTGACCTGGTGCTGAAGATTAAGCATCAACCCATCTGACCAGACACCCATTGACCTAGTGCCGAAGGCTTTGGACTCCACATCCTGCCTTCCTGTTTAAGAATCCACTGACCTGGTGTTGGGGGCCAGCCCTCGGGGGGCCATGGAGCACAAACAAGGAATGGCCATGATGCTGATGTTGAGAAAGAGGCCCTGTATGGTCACCCATGGTTCATCGTCCTCTGGGGGATCAGTGACACGGACCATCAGCAAGCAGCAAACAAGTATTTTTATAAGTATCTATATAAAGCTGGCTGTGCTCACCAACATCTTGCTTGCCTATGTTCCTTGAAGAGTCACATCTGCTAAGAAGAATCTTTTGTCAGAAAGACTCGTCTGTTATGGCGTTCAAAAGTCTGTGAGAGGCACATACTCCATTCCAGGATTTCTACATTCGTCTCACACAAAAGACATTAGAATTTTTTTTTGTGTGTTTATGCTAGACCTCACTAAAAGAATATAAAAACATATTGGAAATATATAAAAGCAAGCCTTGAATTTGTATAGTTGTATTGAGCCACCCTTGAGCCACCCTTTTCATTTCACTCCGTTTGGTGTCTTTCCAGTGACCAATTAAACAGGCAGAGATGTTTGTATTTCTGTGCAGACCATCACCATTGAACCTGGACTGAGACGAGTCCCTGAATTGTGCCAACTGGAAGGCGTCTCTTTGTCACCTACCCTTTCGGTTCCTTTGTGGTCTCTTGGTCCTGCTTCACAGACAGGAAGGACAACTCGCAGTCCTCGGGCCTGCAAATGGAGTCCAGGCATGAGAGGATGGAGGGAATGGGAGATGGGCACATCAGAGAGGACGAATGGAGGTGAGGCCTTTCCCTGTGGATGTCTGAATGGAAACTCAGCCCAGCCTTGAGTAGCTTTCACGGGCCTGAAGCCCGAGGTATCAGACAAAGCAGAGCTGTTCTGTCTGTTCTTATGAGGGTTTTATGCATCCAAGCTTACTTAAGGTTAGCCAGTGTTCTGATTACAGCAAATTCCAGGCGCTGGCTGGGCGGCATCCAGCGGTGCTTCTCGGCCAGGGCCAGCGTCCGTCCCCCAAAGCCGAACATGCAGGAGAAGCCGAAGCGGATGAGCTGTCCCGGCGAGCTGAAGCTGCTCACGTCCACGGCTTGCCGATGACCTGCCATGGAGCATCTGCATGAGGTCCTCCTTCAGAGTGAACGGCAGCGACTGCGGCCTTCAGAAAACGACGCTGTCGCAATCAACGCCACGTAGACAATTGATTTAGCATGTAATGATCTGCCAAAGGCTCTGCCTCGCCAAGAAGAGGGGAGGACCGCGCCATATGATCCGTTTGGGGCTATTGGACATTAATTAAACATCTACTGAACTATTTTCAATAGACCGGGGAAGCAGTCCGCAGCGAGTGACACAGTATTGTGGCACTATTGGCACTCATTGTGCTGAGACAGGTCTGTTATCCCAGCGCACTGCTAACCTCCTTCTGTCTCTCCCATATTTGGGTTATTGCAACTCGTGAATTATTCATCGGGGCCTCAATTTCCCGCCAGTTGGCCTTTTTCACATGCCTTAAGTTTTCCAATTACTAATTAACAACTCCTAGATTGGCCCTCGTGAATTGATGCGCCATCCCTTTTTTGTTAGGTGATTTGTGTACAAGTGTTGCTTTTTTTTGAGGAACGTGAGAGCTAGTTTAGACAAAGGACACTGGTTTTGGATACATTATTCATATCTGTAAGAAAAGTGGCTGTTCTGTTTCACACACAGTGAGTTTGTAACATTAGATGGATGTTAAGAGTTTCATTATAGTTCCTAGGACATGCCTTTGTGAGGAAAGAAATAATCTATAGAGCACCACACTGAGCTCACAGCCAGCTTTCTGTCTGGTCTCACAGATCTCCTTATAGCTGAATCTCACAGATCTTACAGTCAAATTGCCTCACAGATCTCCTGATAACTGAATTGTCTCACAGATCTCCTGATAACCAAATGGTCTCACAGATCTCCTCATAACTGAATGGTCTCAGAGATCACTTCATAGCCAAACAGTCTCACAGATCTCACAGATGGTCTCAACAATCTCCTCATATCGGAATGCTCTCACAGATATCTTGATAACTAAACAGTCTCACAGATCTCCTCATAACTGAAACCAAATAGTCTCACTGTCAGGGTCTGTGCCTGGCTGGCCCTGTCCCATTTGTTTTGTCCCTATTGTGTATCTCTGCTCCTTGAGCCACTGCATATCTCTATGGGTTGAGTGTGTGGCTGACTCCCCTCCAGTCATGGGTTTGAGGCCTGCCGCACCTTTTGTTTAATTTATTGGGTTTCATTTTATCCTTAGTGTTTAGTATTGTTTATGTATGTCTTTGCTTCGTGTCCTTGTTTTCGCTTAACCCTGCCCATGCCCGGTTTAATAGTTCTGCTTATACTTATGTTTCTAGTCTTTCCTAGTGTTACTTCTCAGTGTTGTCCCGTGCCTGCCCTGACTGGTTGATTTGGTTATCGTTCACACCTGCCCCTCGTTAGCCTTGTTGTCTATATGTATCTAAGTTGCTCTGTTCCCTCATATGTTTCATTTGTTTTGTTTCTTTTTAGTTCTTTTATTTCTCTCGTTTAGTTTTGGTCCCTTTATTTTGTGGGTTATCCCTTTGTGTTCAGTTCTTGTTAATACACCCCTTTTTCTTGTGAGTCACTCTATGGATCATCACTCATTTTATACCTGCACTATGCTCCACTGTAACACTCACAGATATCCTCATAACCAAATGGTCTCTCATATATCTTCATAACTGAATGGTCTCACAGATCACCTCATAGCTGAAATATCTGACAAATCTCTTCAAAACAAAATGGTCTCACAGGTCTCCTCATAGCTAAATGGTCTCACAGATCACCTCATAGCTGAATGGTCTCACAGATCTCCTCACAGCGGAATGGACTCACAGATCTCCTCATAGTAGATTGGTCTCACGGATCACCTCATTACCGAATGGTGTCACAGATCTCCTCATAACTGACTGGTCTCACAGATTTTCTCATACACGAGCGATCCCATAATCCAACGGTCTACAGATCTCCTCATAATGTCTAGAATCTTTGATTTCAATCTTAACCACACAGCCATTTCCAAAAGCAAGACAATATAGCCACTCGTCATTAGTCTGGTTAATTAGTCTAGCCAAACACCAGCCATAAAACTCATTCCTATTAAAAGGTTATAAATTATAAGACCATATGGCAAAAAATCTTAAGACAGAGTATTTAATAAAGAGCACCTCTCTCCTGAGTAAAAATGTCAATATGAGGCTAATGACTGGAATCCAGTGATGTCAAGGAAGGCGAAGCCGAAATAAAACAAGAAGTGAATGTTCAAAAGATAAACTTCCAGGGTCAATTGGACACTTGCGTGGTACAAGTGATATTCTGGCACCTTGTTTTAAAGCAATATCTGTCTCATCACTTCAGTTTATCCCCTGGCACCAGACAAGTTTGCCTGTCTGTCACTCTAAACCCAGGAGACAACATAAAGTCAAAACAATGTGTAAATCAGGTCAGTCACCACCAACCATTCACATCATCTGAGTACCCAAAACCAGGGCACAGACCATATGCATAATGTAACTTTGCATAAACTGTAAATATAACACTACAGATGTAACACTGTAAATACAACACTGTAAATATAGCCTACCCTTGAGAAAGGGAATACACTAGGAAACAAGCAAAGCCACAAACACTGCCTATGTCTTTATGAGGGATGAAACCCATTCTCGACCTCTAACCATGCTCCCTAGGGAGTGCTTTTGGCTTCTAGGGACTAGTTACCACATCCACAGTTGTGAGACGGCCTCAGCACTAAGCACTTTACAATGATACAAACAGGGTCCTAATTAGCACCGGGCCGCACCTACCACAAGCTGAATGCTCAGTGTGGGAACCACCGGCGCCAGTCACTGCCCTTGAACTCAGTGGATTCAAATGTAAATGGAACTAAATTTACATATTAATACGGTTTATGTGTTTTTTGCTTCATTAAACATTTAGTTCCTTTAGGCTCCTATATGTAATGTGGGTGCTCTAGCAGGGGAGAGTCAGCCATACTGGGAATTGGCAAAGGAGAGATGGGGGATTTACCCATGATGATGTGCATCGCAGCAGTGACTGGATGGCTTATTCCGTGGACGGAGCAGGCAACAATGTCGGTGGAGCCTGGAAAGACAACGGCAGAGCAATCACACAGTGCCGCAATCCGTCATAATGCACTGGAATATCACCATCTCCATTTGTCCGAGGGCTACAGTACATCACCACTTCCTCACACCAGGTCGCGTACCGGAAAACTGTGGAGAATCCAAAATCTTCAGATGCACAAAAAAAATGCAAAAGCATGCAAACACAATAAGCAGAGTGAGAGAGTAAACACAGGATGGAGGTAGGCTTTGTTTCAAAAGGCATCCGTTTAACTTAATATCGTCTGGCGCCAATTATGGGGCTTGCAGGAGCCTGGCTGGGCGAGGCGGGAACAGGTGTGCGTGTTTGTCCTGAGCACTAATGGAGACAAACAGCGGAGAGCGGCCTGCTCTCGCCGGCCGAGGAAACCTCCCCTCTCCCACTGCTATCTCCTCCATTTGTTTACTCAGATTAACAGCGTCTAAAAAAGCAAATGTCTGTAAATGAGTAAAAGGGGCCAGTGGGCCAAAGCGAGGGGTCAGCAAGTGGCAGGCGCGCCAGTGAGGGGGTGCGGTTGGCGTGGGTGCTAGGAGGCGGGGAGGCGGGCGACCCATCTTAAGGGCATAGTTTTCTACCCGATGGGATACAAACGTGGCCTTTTCCTGTATATACTCCGGTTGTCATAGACACGACTATGATAAGCAAGCTTTTATTGATTTTGTTTAATTAATGAAAATGATGTTTTCTCACAATGTATTCCGTATACTTAGAAGGCCACCATTGTGATAAAACCTAAATCTAATTCCAAAATGTGGAACCTTTACCCCAGTAAGGGTGAAGAATGGCATCAAACAAAGTCATTTTTTTTTTGCCTGGGTGTGCATATGAATTTGTGCATGTGTATTTGTGTGTGTGTGTTAACAGGCGTGTGTGTGTGTTACAGCATGCACCAGATCTTTAAGGAAGGGTTTTGTCTCGCTTGTATCTGAGGATGTGTGGACCCATTGTTTGCCGCCATTGCTCCCAGTTTGGCATTATCCCCCCCCCCCACCCCCGACCATGCCAGCAGTGCCGAAACCAGGGACCAACCCCTGTAAAGCAAGACTGATGACGATTAGCTAACATACAGAAATTTGTGTGTGTGTTTGGGGGGGGGCAGATTTAAAAAAAAAAAAAAAAAAAAACAGAAAATGAGAGGGGGGAGAAAACGTCCTTGGAAGTGCAAGCACTTCTGCAGAACAATTAACTTAATTAAGCAGACGGCATGAATATGCATGAGGCTGTTAATGTCTCCCACATCTAGGCAGATAAATGTGAGGCAATGACTTGGTAGTCAAGCATATCTGAGTTACGTGAAAGCTGCACCAACATTTTGGTTCTTTGCCTGAAATATCAAAGAAATTAACAGTCCCTGAGAAATGCGTTAGACCTGGCAAATTAATTAAGAATTTAGTGGCTCTATATACCTAACAGCAGTTTGCGCCCAGAAAGAGCCCTTTATAATTTTCTCCACGGGGCTGCCAAATTCATCTGGCGTGTTCTGGCTTTCATCATATTAATTTTTATGTAATTTTATATTTTTAAATTTGTTTTATTTTGTATGCATTAAAAACTGTTTTAAGAAAAAACTAAAATAACAAATCTGTGATCAAGCTATGTAAATATGAAAGAAATAGGAAAACAGAATCATTATACATATTTGAAATATGTCATCTAACAGATAATTTTATATTATAAAATTATATATTATAGCCAGCCTTTCAGACGCCAATTTGAATTTTGTGTAAATTTTAGTCTTTAAGCCTGTTAAGCAGGTAAAATGCAGGAAACACCATGGTCCACCCTCCCCCCTGAAAAAAAGCTCTAAAATTCCCTGAACAGTGCAGTGTACCCAGCTATTGGCTGACCCAAACGCACTATCCCAAATCTATCCCTCAGAGGAGCAGGCGGGGTGCACGCCTATCCTTCCTGTTTGTGACAGGAAACTGTTTACAAACACTCTCTGGGGAGCACATGATAATGAAGAGAGACGGTGACCTCGGAGTGGCCAATTTGCGACGAGTGTGAAGTTGGAAGGCGTCCACCGCCCCTAACAGCCACACTCCATTTTTGGTTCCCTGGAATGACAAGTGAAGGTCAGGCCTGAGGCCCAAAAAAGCGCCGTCGCTCCTGTGTCCTGACCCCCTTCTCCTTGCCCCGCTTCTGCCGCTCGCCGCCAGGGTGGTAACTCACGGCGCTTATGGGCGCCTGGCCGGTATCTGCCCTAGCGAGTGGAGCCGCGTAACCACAAAGATACCTTCCCTGGCTCACGGCGTGAACGGAACGTTAACCGCATTTGCGTGAATGGGAGAGATTAAGTAGATTGGGGTCTTTCTTTGAGGTCGGCTTGTCAGTAATTAGTTCCTTTCGCAAACTGACAATTGACTCCCGCCTGGCTGCAATTAAGTGAATTTAATAATAACACACTCCATCAGTGTTGTGGGGAAACCACGTGGTCGCTTTCGGTAGGCATGAAGTCATGCGCTGCAGTGTGTCTCGTGCTCATCCCGCGTGCGGATAGGAGAGACGGCTGCTGGTAATGCCGCGCCGCGATAACACGGGATCTTTTGCGCCAACGCTCCGATTTCCCCTCTCACCCGGACGAGCGAGCGGGCCGCCCCCGCCGCTGTCCTCGTGCTCAGGGTGAGGGGGCCCTGAAGTGTCCCGCCGGCCTGGAGGGAGACTGAGTGACAGCTGCAGAGGAGCGAGTGAGTCAGCAGCGATCCCTCCTCACCTGCTGGTATTACGCCCAGAGGAAGTGCTGCTCGGACAGGCGTGAAGATGGAGTCTGTGTCCCTCCCAGCGTCCATCTGGGCCCGGAGCAGCAGCGCGTGGGCCACCTCGGCGACTGAGCCGTCCCCCCCGACACACACCACGCTGCGGGAAAGGCCGGGGCACGCGTAAGGCAGGGCTGCCGCCGGGAGCTCGGCCGCAATGCCACACGCGCCCGGTGGCTAGTTCACGCACACGCTCACACACACGGGCACACGGACAGGCCAAAGGGCCCTGAGGCACACAGGAGGTTGCTATCTACCACATACATGAGGACTCAGGTTAGCTCACCTTGCAGTCCCAATCCTGCCAGTCATACATCAGATAATAGAGATAAAACCCAAAGACTGAAATAAATATAATCTGAAGCTGTATTAACATTCCAGCCATTCGGGCGACATGTTTATACCAGTTTAAGAAAAATGCTGATGAAACGAAAATTTGAGACAGAGTTGGCAGCAGTTGAGGACACAGTCTCACAATCCCAAAGTCTGTTAGGTCAAATCCCAGCGGGTCTGTCTGTTGTACCTTCGAGCGAGTAACCTGGATCGCTCCAGTAAAAAAAAACAGAAAACTGTTAAAATTCTTGGCAAAATAATAAACCCCATTCACCATTTATGAAGAAGAAATTATTGTGTGAAAAGTTTCATTAAAAGAAAAAAAGCCAGATCTCTGCAGAAAAACCGGTTGCTACTAATCTGGTTTAAGCTTATTAAGGGCAAATTACCACTGTGCAGAAAAGCTGATTATTCCATTTTATAAATGTGTTTAACAATAACTTACCTATTTCACCATTAGATTAGTTTTGCTTCCCCAGCTTCTATTTGTTACGGGATTTTGGAATTTTGTTGAGATGAAAATATGCGGTTAATGCATTTCAGCTGACAGTTAATGTAATTCTGCAGAGGCCACATCTTACATTTCATTAATATTTCGAACCAATTAGTCTTGGCGTCAATAGACAAGATGCACGTGTATTAACTGTGGCATAATTTGGGTCCATTAGCAGCAGCTGAATGGATACATTTATTGTAATGTTTGCTCTGATATGGGGCAGCCGGGTTTCCGCCTTTCAAACCTGTGGCAAATTTAAACATGACGGAGATCAAATTCACCGCATGCGTCCGACATGTCGAGCCGGTCAGGTCCAATCACAGCTCAATGTGGCATGGGTGTAGGATGGGGTGGGTGAGGGTGATTAGGCCCCAATCGCAGTGGGCTCTGCTCTGGGTTCCGGTATCAGCTGATTTGGTAGCCCCTCCCCCCCTGCCTCCCTCATCCCCCTGAGGCCAACCTTCATCCTCACACGAACGCAGTACATCCCACGAACCAGAGCTGGCGCCATAAAACACCCGCTACTTCCCATCTATCACCAGGAAGCGGAAAGGCTGTAAAAATCATGAATAAATAAGAGCCCTTAATTCGAGGTGCGAATAATTAACATTAATGTGCGAGTGAGATAATTGCTAGCATAGCGACGGGGCCCTTGCTTACGAGGGGGACTGTGTCAAACACCCCGTGATTGAGAAAGTGGATGTCTACATGAAAACTGACATTATAGGAGACAATTGATAATTATTGAGAATTACGATTTATTAATGAAAAACGTGACATTGGCACTTTGGGCCTCATATTCACGACGTTGGTGTCAGCTAAACCTGTGTGCCAGGATTCTGTAAAAGACTTTGATATTTCTGCTAATGTTCTCACTCTGCTCCTCCTCTGATAAAGTGAAGTTGAAAACTTAAAGGAAAAACTCTGCGTATATAAGGAATTTTAAGTGGTTTTCTTATATGGTGCAAAATAATTCTATTTGGTCTTTATTTGCATGTTTAATTATGGGACAGATTAAGGGGAGTGCTGAATGGTAATATTATAACAAATTACATCAAAAATAATGATGTCCTCGTCGTGACAGCGATTCTCCTTTTGCAGCACAGCACTTACTGATCTCTGGCGCGTTTTCTGCATTTAGCTGTTTTGTAATCAATGAAATGACATCAGCAGATCCATGAGTTTATTTTACAGTAAAATGAACATGTTACAGATGCCCGGATTCATGCAGGGTGGCTAATGCCCTTCGCAACACCAGCACCGCCTACAGAGGCTTAGGGTGTGTGTGTGCGTGGCATGTGGCTCTACTTGGGATAGGAGCTGCCAGGGACTGTGTTTCAGTGCGGTCTGGCAGCAGAGGGTTTACACATATACATGCACATACGCATTTTTAATATGTCAAAAAAAAAGTCAAATACGCAAAAGAGATGCCAGAGGATTCATTTTAAAACAAAATTCTGCTTGTTTAATTTTGCAAAATACAGAGCCTTTGGTCGTAAAGCCAGGCTAATAAGATGTCACTTCAATGTTGTTTTTAGTACTGGTTTAATCATTATGCTGTTTTTTTTAATTTTCGCAAAACACAAATCTAGGTATTTGGTTGGCTGAAATATACCAGCTATAATTTTCTTTGACTTTTGAAAAGTAGTTGTGTACAAATGAATGACAGATTGTAGTTTTTTCTCCTCATTCATTTCATACCCAAAAGTAGGTAAAAAATGTTGTTTTTATCCAAATTGGACATTTTACAGATATTTCATTAATATTTAAATTAGAATATTAAAAGCTAGACACTATAATTACAGTAATTCCATTTCACTAAAGAATGTATTACATCTCACACATATTTCTAAAATTATTTGGATTTTACATAAAATTGTAATAAAATTATAATACTTGGAAAAAGATAAGAAAAAGTCTTACAGAAAATATTTTAAAATATTTCATTCTAGCATCTTAGGCTTTTAATAATATTAATTATTTTGAAGAAATGGTGTTTTCTCAGGTTCTGGTCATTTTCCATTAATTCTCCCACAGACACTTTTTATGTGAAAAATCCACTTTCCACTCATAGCAGGAGATTGTGTTTGGGCTCGTGCTGACTGCAGCTCCGACAGTCATGTGGAACGCGTCAGGCAACGGCTACCTGGGCACCCCAATGTGGCTGGCATGGTCAACATGAACCATGTGACCTGGTCAATGATGTCACCGCCAATCCGAGTGCTGGAGTACGTCCAGCAGCACGGCCCCACGTGTCTTGCCGTTTGAGTTCCGGAACATTCTTTCTTGAATGGCTCCCCCACAACACCCATCCCCACGTGTTCGCCCCCCCCCTGCCTCGGTGGCCTTCATGTGGCCCCTGTCCTGAAACTGCCACTCCGCCTTTTTAATCAAAGACCACAGCAGCGTTCCCTGGCTCTGGACTGACACCCCGACCCCTCCTTCAGTAGGTGTGTGTGTCCGGGGGGGGGGGCGGAGGGGGTCGGGCTCGCAGTTAGATGCGGTCTTTGCATCGCGGCACGACGTGGCACTACGCGGGGTCCGGAAATATTTAAGGGCAGCTGACTGTGACTTTAATGCGGCAGGGCGGCGTGACGGCCCCGTGCCAGCAGCCTGCCGCATGCAGGCACTTCATCACCGCTTCCAAAATAGGTAATTAAAGGACCACCTGCCGCAAGCACACCGGCTAGGCACCCGTCAGCGGGGGCCAGGCGGGGCCACGGGGCACCGTACCCTAATCAAAGCATTATCGCTCACTCTCAAATCTACGCCGGTGCTTTATTTATTACTGCTAAATGCCACGTTAGGACGAGAAGGCGGCCGTGCTGGGGCAGGATTACCGCGGCCCGCCTCCTTCTGCTACCCCTCTGCTCAACGAAGGGCAAAGAGAGAAGCCCGGCAACGTAGCGACCCGATGTTGAGACATGGCAGTAGCCGCACGTGCCACACCCGGGACTTACCCGTCGTAGGCATCCAGCTGGGCTTCTCGCAGGGTGGCGAGGGCGTGGCCTCTCCTCTTGGTGACTGGGGGGGGGGAAGTGAAAAAAGGAGCCTGTCAAAGCACAATAAGGCAAAGGCTGGAAACAAGAACCTTTAGCGCCTTTAACTAGCGCTTAGCAAATCGCTAAAACGGCATATGGCCCCCCGACGCACGTAGCCATAAAGCTGGGCTCACGCTCCAATGTGTGGCTCGCATTTTTAAGTGGGGATGGGGGGGGGGGAGAGACTCACAGCCTGGGCCTTAAGCTGGACTCTACGTATGCAAAACAATGTCAACAAGGTCTCGCACTGAGACAAGGGACCCAATGTGACTGAAGGAAGGGAGGTGGTGGAAGAAGGGGGGGAAGGGTAGTACGTGGAGGGAGGTGTGCAAAA
>JABFEB020000035.1:9089580-9110162 GCA_019775895.2 Stomatorhinus ivindoensis
TAGCGTTCTCCCTGCTCGTTTTGTCATTAAACCCCGTATTTTGGATAATCCTGCCTCAAGTCCTCTTGCCTGCCCGAAGCTGCACGCATCCAGGCACGCTGCTTAACCACGCATCGTGACAAGCATGCGGAGGCCCAGTGTTGCCTGTCCCTCTGTCTCCATCCACCCATGACACAAAGATGAATTTTTTGGGTACCGCGACACTACAGACCGATGTCCCTCGATTCGCTGAGGTTGCTGTCGGCCAAAATCACTATGCCAGCAATTCAAAATGTGCGCGCGCACATAGTGACACCTTTCGCTGTCATTCTCCCAGTGCTGCGACTCCTGCAATGCTCATATAAATGGATGTCGACGTGTTGGGAAACGATATCTTTCAGGAACATTCTCCGAAATATAGAAAATGCAATTTTGCAATCAAATTTTAAGATCAGACTGAAAAACACAAGCCAAAAGATTCGTGATGTTAGTTTCACCTTAAAATGTGCGTTACAGGGAAAAAAAGAGTTCGTTTAAATGTAATATAATCCGGAGCGGAACATTTGGTTTATTTTGTCAGGGATACATATTTGTATGTGTCTCCATTTCTAAGGTTCCTTTTTTTTTATCTCAAAGGCAAGAATATGCTTTGATCATAACCTTGGCACTTTATATCCTGAATACCTTTCAAGAAGCTTCTATAGAAGTAAAGGTTTATACTTAATTCATCTTCATACTGTTCAATAACAGGTTTTATGCTCTAACTTTAAAGGGGATTTGATAAGACTTTACTTTAAACCCTTGTTAAAAGCATTTTTTGCTGTAACATCTTGTGGAATAGATTATTGCAGTCTATGGTAACGGGACGTGACAGATCGTGACAGATGGCAGCATATAGGACAGCCGCCTCGAAATATATAATGGCCGCGCCTTGCCCGTTAATCCAGCCTTCCATAACTGTAACTATTAAACAGGCTTTCCGCAGAAAGCCTCTGGGATTCAGCGGGAAAAGCCGTGTGAATCTACTTTGTCTTTGCGCCTTTGATCAGTCTTGCGGAGAGTAACCAGCACTGTCTGCGCACGGAAAACGCCACTGACAGGTTAAGATTTATGCGTTAGCCCGGTATAAACTTAACTCAGCACTATCTGTTCCACTGTTCGGCGGAGCGGAGCCCAGGCATCTAACGCGGGAGAACAAGCTGAACCGCGGCCAAGCTCTCCGGCCGAGATACGCGCCGCTCGAGGTGGTTTTTCATGTGATTTTATTATTTAGTTCTGCGCTCTCCCTTAGTCCTTCTCTTTTTTGCCAGTGGTATCTCTCTATGTTCGCCAGCTTTGTCCAGATTAACAAACCCCTAGGAAGACAGGAAAAGTTATGTTCTTTCCATAAAGCGCCGCCGCGTGATTTATTTGCTCAGCTTGTAACGGTCTGGACAAAAAGAACCGCTTACGGCTGAAAATTTCAACTCACAAGTCCAATTACATTGCTGCTTTGCAAATAAATTATGTACTTTATAGTATTACCATTTTCTAACATTTTTATTTATTTGCATTATATGTTTAATTAATAAGTTATGTCTGAGCATAAAAATATGAAACTATCCAGCAGCCCTGGAGCGGTTTTTGCAGTTTTCAGGTTTAAGGGCCTTGCTCAAGGGCTCAATGTTATAATCACTCTACCGACAGTGGGAGTTGAACCAAAGACCAAATGGGGAGAGACGAACACGCAGCCGTTTCCTTGAAAGATACTCTCCCCACGGGATTAATAAAGTATCACGATTCTGTTCAGTTCTGGAGTTGCTGGCTGCAGAGAGATATGCCCCCTTCTGACCTGGATTAACGTCCCAACTAACTGTTAGAAAATCAGTGTCGGCACGAACGCGACAGGTTGTAAAAACAGATGCGGCTGTTTGCGTTTGGCACGCCCCATCCCCTATCGAGATCCCCATAAATAAAGTGACAATGAAATGACTCACGACAGAGCACGAAGTGCCGGCGTATCAGTACATACGTGCTAACAAAACATTTCCTCATTTCCAGAAATATATTTGGAAAGTCTTTTATCTTAAATTCAGACAGAAAAAGACAAACATTTATTCCCTCACCATAACTATAAATATATTCTAGAGGTGACTATGATGATTTAAACGGTAAAAAAGAATAAATAATACAAATAAATAACAGTAAAATGTATAGATCCGAAAGCACTTTTTGAACTGGCATTCTGAACATTAATGGATTTAAAAAGTTCTTATTATTAAAAACCAGGGATGCAGGGAATTAGCTGCAAAGTCGATGTGTATTTTGCTTTTATTAATTCAGCTAAGCATCTGTTTGCTGGTGTGGCTCCACACTTTCACCTTGCCACTGCCTTTCCCAGCTCGATATTTTTCTTTTCTGAGTGTTATTTATGTGACACATTCTTAGGCATTTTCACCATAACGCCAGGAGCGGCCCCCTCTCACGTCTTGTTTACATGCGACGCCACACTTGAGTAGTTAGCTAATTAGTTTGGCGGCAATTATCTGCCTCAGCGCCTCACGATGCTTGCGTGTGTCCGGAAGGCGGAAACAAGACGACGTCCTCTCTGTCACACCTTTAACTCGGGAACTTGTCTTGAGACTCGTCGGGACGACGATAGATCTTACGAGACACGTTTGCGGGGTGGAGCCGCCGCGATCAGACTTCTCCGAAGACCGAGAGAGAGAGCGGTTGCGTGGAGACGCCGCGCCTCGTTTAGCTGTTAGCATTCCTGCATCCCGCCAGAAAGGACAAGGGCACCATATGGCATCAGAGCTGGGCCAAAAAGACACCCTCACTTATTAATTCTCAGTTGCGTGTGGGCGAATGCATGTTTATTTGCGGTGTGCTGCTCAGTGGGTTAGCATGCTGTGCTTGTGATCGCAAGGTCGCCTGTTAAAATCTCAGGATCGTCATTGTTCCCCAGAGTAACGTCCTTAACACTCAATTTCTTCAGGGACCAGCTGAAGAAATTGGTCTGCTGAATATTTTGGATAAAATAAATAAAATGTAATATATATGTGTGTGTGTCTGTGTATAACCTCTCTTATTGCACAATCTTTCTGCCAGAGGGGTTATGATGATGCCGATGGAAACAGCAGTTATTGAAAACCATCCAAATGAATGACTTAGACTTCAGAAAGATACATTTATTTGTCCAATGTATAAAATAAGTTGTTCACAACTCAGTATTCAATAGCACACGTCAAACGATACAGCAAGATATAGATAGTGTGGACTATAATCATCCTGAATCTGACCCAAATACACGTTATTTGATGTCTATTATCTCTTAGAGGCTTAGCCTCTGTCCACTTTTAAAATGTGGGAAACTACTACTACCACCACCACCAACACTACTACTACTACCACCAACACTACTACAACTACCACAACCACTACTACAACTACCACAACCACTACTACAACTACCACAACCACTACTACCACCACCAAACAACAACACTACTACAACTACCACCACCACTACTACTACCACGACCACCAACACTACTACCACCACCAACACTACAACACCTACCACCAACACTACTACCACCACCAACACTACTACTACTACTATTACCACCACCACTACTAATAATAATGTCCTGTAAGCAAAGACACAAACCTCCAGAGGATGCCTGATGTATAGATATACAAACACCTCACTTTTCCATGCTAATAGAGACTAGCACAGAACCATAATGACACAAACTACTACGAAGACCATGTGACCATCACTTCATCATCTTGATAGACCCATCATAGCTGCCATACCTGGTTATTATGGGCTGTTTGGGGATTCCCTAGAACTGGAAGTGGGTAGTAAGTAAGCAATTAATGGGTAATATCACCTGGGCAAACGGATGGTGGTGGACATATGGATGGATAGTGATGAATGATATCCAATTCACTTTTAAACTGTACATATGTTGGAAGAGTTTTAAATGTATATAAAAGCGGCATTTATTATCAATAATAAAACACACTATGCATTTCACTACTCGCTTTAAAACTCTTGATTTGTATGTAAGAGTTTAGAAATTATTCAAATAAGAAATGCTGCATAAAGTAGATTGCAAGTGTGTTAATACTCTCAGCAAGCAACGAAAGATGATCATTTCCACCAAAGGACAGCAAGAGAAGGATGATCAAAGGTAGATTTCTAATTTTGTATTTAACAAAATATCCAAGGAAATGGTGTCCTATTTTTAAGGATGCTAATTGCTTGTTTTGGTGGCAAACATGGTGGGATTTTGATTTCTGTGGTTTAATGATCTTCTTTAGGACCAAAGCTGAAAAACAAAAAATATAGACAAATATTTTCTTTCGACCTCCATGGAAATGGATAAGATAAATAAAGGCAGTAATTTCAACCGTAGAAATTTACCCAAGAAATACAAGGATAATCTGTAAAATAAGAAAGGCAACCTTTGCAGATTAAGTACATCCCTAAATATATTTAATGATGTTAATACTAACAAGAACAACAACAACAACAACAATAATAATAATAATAAATAATAATAACAGTAATCATTTCACTTTGCATATGTAAAACATTCTATCTGGGAGGTGATTACTCATTGGTGGTATCCATGGCGATCGTTATCGTATCCTCATCTCAGGACCAATCATGCACCAAGCCAGGAAAAGGTGACACCTCCATCTCCAAGGACAATGTTACTGGCAGCACACAGCTGACATTTCTTTACTTTCTGGTGCCATGTTTTTTTTTTTCCTTTCTCATGACTCTGCAAGTTGCTCCCGGTGCCGAGTGTGAAAAGTCGTTTGTGTGAGTTCACCTGCGGGTCAGGGTATGGCGGGCCGAACCAATTAATTTCTGAGAAGGGCCAATTGTGAGCTTTACCACATCAGGATGGGCCATTTGTAAACAATTATTTTGATTATATATGATTATTTTCAAGTCCCATAATATTTACAATAGAAGACTAGTTTGCAGAGGCTCATTTTTGCACGCTGTGTGGAAGTAACAGTTTATTATTATTATTATTTTTTATATTTGTGATTATGCGTGGGACTTGAGCATAAAACATTACCCTTCTTTTATCATTTTAATGATCGTATGGGCCAATAACTCCCCAGGCTGGATATGACCCACAAGCCAGTTTTGCACAGGTGTGGTGTGTATGGTACAGTCCCTTTACGTATATGTTACAGTTGAAGGAACAAATGATTCAAGGGCGATAAAAGGTTACTTTATTGGAGCAAAACTAAACAATCAGGGATGGAAATAAACTGGACCACGAGGGATCAAATGGAGAAGGCTAAGACATAGGAACGACATGGGCTGACAGGCAGAGAGATGTTAATGACTGGACTAGGGAGCAACTTGTGGTAGTTTTACTTACACAAAAATGTTTTGAGGTCAGAAGGAACAATGAACCAGTCATTTTTCCTTCTGCCCTCAAAACACAGGACTGGGAAGCATGTAAATACGTAATAAACGAGGGAGCTAACAAGAGGCTGCTGGGAGTGATTAAAACAAGGGTTAGGAACAAGAGGTAACACAAACGAATAACAGGTGTGGCTCGTTAGGGTCATGCTAGGAAGGAGACAGGTGGGTCAAATGGACATGGCAGGTGGGACATTGTGGTATGTGTGCAGTAAATTATCGAAAAGAGAAACAAAACTTCAGACTAAAATATAACAATGCTACCCAAGTCAAAAACAGGTTTTTGTTCTTGTAATTAATGTGTGTATATATAGGGTGGCAAGATGGCGCAGAGCTGTCCCCGGGGCTGGCTGCTCTCTATCCGGCCCTGACTTGCAGCGTCTGCATGTTTTTCTTGCTCTGCCTCAGCTTCCACTGGTCATTCCCCCCGAGTCATTGCTCCGCTTTCCTCATAATGTCCCAACACACACAGTTAACCCGAAAAGGACGACTATCCTTAGTGCATAAGTGTGTGTATACACGTGTAGATGTGTGTGTGTGTGTGTGTGCTCTTTGTGGAGTTATTCATGCAAATTTAATCTAGGGCAATTACAAGGATTTGCAAAAAATCCTAAAGTCACAAACGTGTGAAATTTTTACTGCCATTGCAGCTGGTATTTTCACTTTCCAGTTCGTCAGGCTTGTTTCCAAATTATTAGGCACATTGACTGATTTCTCTACAGTTCAGTTGCACTTTCTATACGCTTTGGGGACCCAGAGCCAAAAGCATTACACTGACATCTTTATAAAATTGACTTTCACAAACTAAGAACAACCACAACTGATGAAAACTTATGCATATTAATTCCGCAGCTGCCTGGCAACGCATTGTCTTGACACGAGGCAGGGACACACTTAGCATCGCCGAGGTCTCCCAGTAATGTTTTCAACTTTCATCCCCGTGCCAAATAAACGGGTAGCAGCTTGTCACAAACGAGAAGGGCCACTTATTACGAAATCCCTGCTCATAACAGTGAGCTGGGATCTGCTGACATTGTATATATAATGAACACAATCTGTGAAAATTAATTTTGGAGGACGTCTGGCACGGCCCAGAAGGGCAATGCTCGTCATTTTTCCTTAACTCTTCAATGGCGTCAGAAATACGACACGTGAACAGGCTCACGGCGCAGTTTATTCATGTAGGGGTGGCGTGTGAGTCTGCGGTTCAAATTGCTGGGTTTCTGCTTAGAAGGGCCTTGGTTTGGAGTGCAGCATCTGCAGACTGTCTACATTGCTGAGCCCTTGAGTGAGACTCCTCTTAATTGCACATTGCTTTAAAGGAATGCGTTTACTAAATGCACTGTAAAAATGTAGGCATGTTACACATTAACTCATAACTAAATGAAATGTCCTTAACTGGAAACCTCGAAAAAAAAGAACAACAACATTCAAACAAAGACTGAAGAACAAGGGGGGAAATTTTGTCCCAGGGATTTAATTAATGCTGATGCGTAATTGGATTCGACGCAGTTGCCAGACTCTGTATCTCCAGAGCCCTGGTGATTGACCCAGTTCTATTGAATATGATGTACCTGGTCCTTCTGCAGTTCGGGCTAATGAACCATCAAAACAGGGAGTCACGCTATGTTAATGTTCGAGACGTTTCGCTAAGTCAGAAACACTTAGCTTCTCTACCGCTCTAAACACCAGCTGATTTCAGATCAGCATGTATAATTTCATGACATGTATTGCTATCACCTCTCCCTGCTAATAGCATGGTATCAGTACTGGTTGGGTAATGTAAGATGATTCACAATAACAATCATTTTCAACGTATTGGTTGTACTTGCAAACTTGAAAATGTATGGAAAACTAGTTATATGTCTGTCTTTTCTTACAACATTGACTCATCTCAACGTTTAAGTGGTAGATCATGGTTTTATTTGCGATGAGATTTTCTGATTGTGGGTTGAAAACAGAACAAGAAAAAATACATTATGTTGTACAGCGCAGTCTCGCCGTAAAGCTGCAATTCAGTGAGACATTGTTGCTAGTGTTCATGCTATTATACTGTATTCTTTTTATAAATAAGATCTTATTTACGGTCGGCCTCCCAGTGTCACTCGAACCTCATTGATCTAGAACCTGGGCGATTTTACAGATTTGATGGATCATTTAAAACAGCTTTGAGTTTGAAGATAAATATAGATGGAATGAATTAATCAGAATCCAAAGAAGAGAAGAAGAACATAGTAGCAATATGTCTATCTTTTGTACATTTTGTGCAGTACAGAGTCACAGTGGGCCCTGACCCACCACAGAATTTGTATGTCATGAGGCAGGGGCCATCTTGGACGAAGTACTGGTCCACTGTGGGGCACATCCTCACACACGTCACATTTAGCTTCTTCTGCTGATGCTTCCGAAGCGTTTTCCTGAACATTCCGGGCCATTTCCCGCTCGTAGGCCTGTCTCGCCCTGGCATTGGGGTGGAAGATTCCAGCAAATAATTGGAGGACAACTGCACTGGGATTGTATCCTCAGCGAAGAATAGGGCGAGCTAGCCCAGAGCTAGCTCCTAATGTTAACTGAGGACATTCTTTGCAGGGTGGAGGGGGGGGGGGAGCCCCATCAGGCTGGCCAAAAGGAACATTTCACAGGGACAGCCAAGAGGGGGTCACAGGCAGCCCCGCGAGCGACAAAAGTAATTTCTGTCACACCAGTTCGGAGTACATGCATGTGTACCTGCCGCTAAACGAGGTTAATGATTTACAGACCTGTGGGTAATGACGTATATAAAAGAAGACGGAGCGAGGCATGTACAGGGAAGAAGCGTCAGGCACACACACAGAGCTATGCTTTATATGTATAAACACAGTTAAAAGATTTCTGTACTTACTATTGTGAAACCTTATTTTTGCCAAGTTAAACAGCTCAGGCGTAATTTATGGAACTTGAATTCTGCGTTATGAGGAGCCTTAATCCGATGCACATATGAAATCAGGCCGGAGACAATGGCCAGCGGATGGCCGGGGTGCCGTGTGGGGTCAGCTCTGCGACTCCCACCCGGCCCCCTTTCTTCGCCGCTCCGCAGGCCTTTGCCACGGCAACAATGAGGTCCGGATTGACGCAAGGTGTGACCATGCGGTTTGACAAGCGCACCAAGGCACATTATTTCACAGTGGTAATAAGACGTGGGCTGCCGATCGACCCGCCCTACAGAAACGGGCCTGGTAATCTCTGAAAGGGGGGTTGAGGTCTGGCTTGCTGGGGGGGGCGGTGGTGCAACACGGCGCCCACGTGAGGCTATCAGAAGAAAGTCGTGCATTGTACAGGTGGTACTATTGTATGGGCTGTGATCCACGCACGTTCGGGCTGCCGTCCAGCCTGGCCTGGCCTAGTTTAATCTGCCCAGCCCGCGCTGAGCCGAGCCGCGGCTGGCGGCTCATGTGTCAGGGCCCATCTCATGCCCTGTCAGGGCGATTTTTCAACACCGGCGCAACTGGAATCCATTTTTAAAGAGGAGAAGCTGGGGCATTCTTTGCACAGGCCGCGTACCTTTTGTACTGGGTGTCAGCCCCAGTCCAGCCTCCATTGTGAGCCCTCATTTGAGGGGTCCCTGGGAATGGCGGGTTAGGGTCCACCGGGAAGCTGGGACAGGTGAGGGCAGCCCCCCCACACCACCCCTCCGCGGGACTCAGAGTCGGTCCCGGCGATTTAACAGCACATAAAACAACAGACGTGATCCTCCCACCCAAACAAAGGGGAACCACATCCTTTATTTACCATTGTTGCTGGCCGATCAAGGTATAATTTCGGTGGCCATTCATGCGCGCCGACATGCGACGGCTACGCATTTCCCAGGTCGCCTAATGTGGGAAACTAATGTAGTGCAAGATAGCAGCATGTCTTTGTTAATCGGCGCCTGATTGTTTCAAGAAAATGGCCAGATAATTATGATGGCAGCCGAACGGGGAGCAGACGGGGGTTCACGCCATCGCGCACACGCGGAGGTAAACTGCCGTCATCAATCTGCCTCCCGAACTTTCATAATCTCTTCTTCTTTTCTGGGGAGTTTGAGAGCACACTCAGGGGGCTGGTTTTCATCGACAGAAGCACAGAACGATGCGCATAGAGCATGAAAAATGAGGACTCGTAAATAGTTACCCTTGGCAGCCATTTTTAGTAGTCAATAGCCACAGCTTTAACGCCACTGAATAAATAGTAAATAAAATTAGAGAATATTAATAACAGACAAGGTGAACATAAGGACTAGTGATCTAACTCTTAAATATAGAATAACTAGTCAGTGTCTAATTGTTTTAGTAAAAATGAAATGCATTGCCCCTATATTATATAAAATCACTCTGCAACTTGTCCTTCATTTGCCCTGAAGGCAGGTTATCTTAATTATGCTAATGAACCCATGCAGACACTGAAGTTGTGCAGACCAGCGTGAAGAAGGGTTTCTCCTAAAATTCAGCCCAGCTAGGAAGAAGATACAGGGTCCCATGGATTGACCCCACTGAGCCCCCAGTGCAGAGCAACACTGAAACATGGGGGTGGTGGTTTGTGTGTGTGTGCCTGTGGGGGGGGGGGAATCGTGCCTGGTATCAGTGTGCAGGTGACGAGCGTGTCAAAACATGGAGGGTGACATCACCAGCAGCCGCTGTGTGTCCAATCTGGAGGATTAGGCGCCTTTGTTACTTGAGTGGGTCCAGGGTTATAAGAAGACATCATCGCAAATATCCCATCATCCAACAGGTTACGCCTGCTCGTTCCTGCAGCAGGGGTCCCATCCCTAATTCCACCCCCCTCACCTTTTTCCGTTCCTAAACTAGGTATTACACACATGCCATGTCACCGAGCACACCACACTCACAGGCGGGTTTTTACGGCTATTTCCAGATTACCCTGGAGAGAGGCGGGGTCTGGAGGAAGTGCCGCGATGTCTTGACACAGGGATTAGTGGAGATTACAGGCCCAGGCTAATGCGGTCGAGCGCTCACCCTGTTTTACCATGGTTGAGAATGTTCCGTCGATCTGCTGACATCATAAGACCTTCTGTAATTTTACAAATGTCTTCCCAAGCAATGTCTTCTGTCAGCAACGTGAAGAAGCCCTGCCCCCCCGTCACCGAAACCCCAAAAGCCAGGAACTCTGGGAGAATGGCTGGGTAATCAGGCCCGACCCTGAGTCCCGCTCATCCCCCAATGTCCCGCTCATCCTGGCAGCCACAACGGCACAAGGGGGACAGATAATTACAAACGGCGGGGGGGGCGTCCGGGAGCAGCCTGTTCCCTGGATACGCTCCCGCCGCACCCCTGTGGCCAATGGCCCCCGCTGGGCCGGCCCGGAGGACACAGCAGGCCGTATGCTGCCCATCACAGCCCCCAGTGTCGCACGCCCTGCCAGGTAAAGTGCCCTGCCCCCCTCCCCCACAGCTGCTTTTTAAAACTGATAGATACCCTTTTGGTTCACAGTCAGAACGTCAATAAGCAGAGAGATAGTGGGAGGACTGAGGTAGAGACTGCTACACTGAGTAAAGCACTGACTAGTCCACTGATTAGTGCAGTAGCTAGTGCACAGATTAGTACAGTGACTGGTATACTGATTAGTGCAGTGACTGGTATACTGATTAGTGCAGTTACTGGTATACTGATTTGTGCAGTGACTGGTACACCGATTAATGCAGAGACTGAAAGACTAGTTAATATAGTGACCGGTGCACTGAGAAATACAGCGACTAGTTCAATGAATAGTGCAGTGACTGGTGCAGTAATTAGTATTGTGCCTGATACACTGACTGTTGTTCAGATTGATACAGTGACTGGTGGATTAGTTAATACAGTGACTGGTATACAGATTAAAACAGTGGTTTATACACTGATTAACACAGAAATGCTATTGAACGATGGTGATTACTCAGTTCCTGGTCCATTGCAGGGGGGCAACAAAACGGTTCCATTTCCCCCAGTTGCCTGTTCGTACTACATGCCCAACACTGTGTATGTAATCTGCTTGGCATAAACCAGACATATTCTGCATTTTAGGGGGGGGGGGGCTGTCATTTCATGTAACACGGATCTCGATCTCATGCATCACTAAGAAGAACCCCCCCCAACCCCATGGGGCCAGCTTCTGGTGAGGTTCTTACCACTCAAAAGATCCTTCAGGTGCCTGAACCAGAGCTCGCAGTGGTCGGCGCTGAGGTTGTTCAGGTGCATGGGCCGCTCCTTCAGCTTGGCCCCCTTCCTGACGCAGCAGAAGAGCGTGAGGCCCAGCAGGGTGCCGCCCCACTGCTGGCCCGCCGAGCGGCGCCGCTTCACCTTCACGGCGAACACACTGCGCAGCTCGACATGCTCCTCCCGCCTCCACGAGCCAGACCCCCCTGCGAAACACACAAGGCGGCCAATCAGAGACTCTGCTTATCATATGTGCATGTATGTACATTAATATGTACATAATGTCAATGGAGCGACTCGCCGCCATCCTCTCACATCCTTCCTATGGGAAAGTCAGTGACTTAGCAGACATTATTTCAGAAGGCGGGGTCAGCCAATCCCCAGAGCAACTGGGGGTTAGGGGCCTTGCTCAGGGGGCGTAATGGTGATATCGCTCAGCTGAATGGATTTTGAACGGGTAACCGTCCGATCACTGGCGCAGCGCCGCGTCTTACCGAGCCACACAGCAGGAATAAAGGCATCCAAAGACCAAAGACACAGTTAGTGCAGCGGAATAAAACTAAAAATGCATGAACACTTTGACAACCATAATCTAAAGTGACAGGAAGAGACCTAATCCATGCGCTGAACAGATATATAGGTATCTCAATCAGAGGCACAGCCAGTATTGGGGGGGGGGGTGACTGATTTGCAGACTTACTGTGAGCCTTTACTCCCCAAGACCCCCCACTAGCAATTTTGCCTATGGCCCCAAATATCTCTCGCTCTATTTTCATCTGTTCCTTCTACCTACTGTCCGTGAGTTACCTGAGCTGACCATTTGGAATGAAGTGTTAACCATTAACTTCAAAAAACGGAAGTATTAATAGTCGGGGTCTTAACCGTAGATGAGAGGGGACTGGGAATTACCCATGACAAGAAATAACTGGCCATCGGCAGGACAGCAGAGGTTGTATTAAGGGGCCTGCGACCGCTAAAGATAGCAAAGCTATCGCACGGAGGCCATTAAGTACAAAGTAAAAAGCTACAAGTTAAATATGATCTGTTTTAAAAATCGGATTTCTTAGATGCCCGTCACCATGCAGCCTGCTGGATTGATCTCAGTTTGCAGGAGACCCTGGATTGGCTTCATTATCGTGCAGACTCCAGCTGAAAATGCCATCTCCTTTAAATGTCTCCCTGTTCATAAGGAGCACATGCCAGCCCCAGCCACGGCTCAATTAAGAACATCCTGCCTGCAGTGCCTCTTATCCAAGCATGTCTTCATACAGGATCCTCCCTTTGAGCCCATGTTTCCCTGCAGACCCACACTATTCACTAGGTGAGCCTCAGGCACTAGTTCTAGGACCCATTCATTCTACTGGTATCATTCATTCTACTGGTATTCCATAAACGCCACTGTATGCAGAACCTTCCCATCAGGGGTGCTCTTCTCCACTCTCCCCAATTTTCCCCTCATATAGACCCCCCCCCCCCATCTCCCCACCCTTCATTAGACGTATCCTGGCCGCATCGCTGTGTTTCAGAACATTAACTGTCTTTTCACATGACTGAGCAAGATACCCGACACCATCTGTTCATGCTCTGGGTTTAGCTGTACTCCTAGATATCAAGCTATTTATTTAACGGTGTGGCCCCTTCCTATCGTGGTCTACACAAAAAGGAGTCAATTTAATTACAGGGAATAAAGGTAATCTCCCCGGATGAAGCTTTTTCCGTCGGTAGGGACTAGCGGGTGAACCGGCCCACACCGACATGCATGGTCTATGGGAGAGCGGGGACGACACTCTTGGAGGGGAGGGGGGGTTAGGGTTGCTCCCCCTCCCCTCCGGCACTACAGTAAGCCGGGATCCTGTCTGAATCAATCTTGGCACATCTGCCTGACGTGGACCGTAAACAGGATTAGAGCAGGTTTTATCTGCTTGACGCTAATTGTGTTCGCAGTTTCTGCACATGTCCAGAGTTACAGACGCGCTGCTGTCGGGGCGCGGGGCCTTTCACGCCCTTTTCCTGCATTTTGGGGTATTACAGGCGCTGGCTTTGCTCCCCCCGAACCGCGTGCGCGGTGTTTAGTACTTGGACCTAATTTATGAGCTCATCCCCCCAATAAAGGGGAGTAAGATCTGATTTCGACACACCCCACGCTGAGCAGAATTAAAGTCAGTAATGAACCAGCACTGAACCGGTGCTACAGTGTCACCTCCTGAATCATCCTTATTATTGTTGTTCATCATGCAAACAGGTGCATTCACCATCATTGGCACTTCTTAGTGCTTTGTCTATAATTTGTTTAATCCAATTATCGCATTTAATTAACTATTTGCAGCATACAAATTCAAATTTAATTGCTCCACCACAGTATAATCTCGGTGCAATCTTGTTTTTATTTTCCAGGTTTTGCAACAAAAGGTTTTCTCTTATCCTGTTTACTATGTTGCGCTACTGAGCAATCATGGAAAGACTGTTACCACTAATATCTTACATTATGCTAATCATACAACCAAGTGTTCATCTTGCAGTTTTAATGCTAATTATTTTCGGTAATTCTTTCTAATTCTCGCTTTTCTGCTGCCCTAGCTAATGCATGCAGAATGTTCTCCAGATTCCACACTGCCGATCCCCTCCTACCTGATCGATGGTTTAATATTGATAATCATCCACTTAGCCTCACACTTTAAATTAGTTTTTTTTTCTGTTGGAGGACTCGTATTAACTGCTCATTTTTGACAAAGGCCTGGATTGGTGTCTTATGGTCTTTAGGCATTTTTTGACCCTTTTTAATGGTACTGTACATTGAAACAATGCTTACTTTAACGAGGCATATGGCACTCCTTAATAACTCCAATTACTGTACTTTGTAATGTGGCTACAGGGGGGAGCTCAATTCAATATTACACCCCCCACCCCATTGTTCTATTCAAAGTGAAGGAGTAAATTCAGTGAAATATGAACTTAATGAGGAAAACATCCCCTGTGAAAAATCTCTTGGACGTATTATGGCGATACCAATATGTTCATTACCAAAATATGGCCCTTTCAATCACATTCAGCAAATTTAAGCGTGAAGACGTGTGCCAACTTCTGAAAAATATTTGTTTCCTTAAAGATGGAAGGTAACACCTCCCAGAATATCATTCGCTCCGGCACAACTTCCATTTATGCTACATAATCTTTTAATCAGGCATAAATTCTGGCAGGCAGAGCGGGATCCATCAGTTTATTGGCACCCGCTCCTTCGGTACGTTTCTGAGGCCTATGAAGACAGAGGTTTAATTTGATTTCATTTGAAGCATAATTTGATTCATTTACATGTGCTTCGGGGACCCTGCTTCTAGCGAATGTTTCTTAGAGCCGTTCGTTACAGTGCTCCTGCTAAATCCCCACTTCTGCTAGTGCCTCGCATAGACATCGATCACGATACCGCTTTACTGGCGCAGGATGGCGGCTTCTGGTCGAGGAGATGGAGCGGCCCTTCCGGTCGCCCGGTGATTCCGCCTTTATATGCATTGCGGTTGGCTTGGAAACCGCGCTTTTCACACCGGCCAGGCCGGAGGGCCCTTTCTGGCCGTGCAAACCAGGCAGGTGTGCAAGCAGCTCCGTTCGGCTCTTGTTGCCACGTCAGCGCCGATACCGCCCCCCCCCCCCCTTTCCTTGGCTTTCTGGTGCATAGGGTGCCGTGGGCTCTCTGGATGAGCGAGATGTGGAAACCCAATCCCAGAGACCGCCCAGTATGAGGCTCCGGGCAAACTGGTCCCATTTGTACGCAAGCTGGTCCATATGTCTCGGGTCAAAGCTGTCGCAGATACAACAGCCTCCACTGTCCCATCCGATGACATGCAGGGTCTAACCGCACCTGTCTTTCTCATTCTCACCCTCCCTCACTCTGCTCACCGTTGCCCAAAGCACATTCTACGCCCTACCAAACCGTACTTGACGTATTCATGTTCACTGCTGTTTATTGGCCTACATATCGCAACAGATGTTGATGAAATGGCCCAATATAATTTAGAGTAAGCTTATACATTTTTTATGCATAATTTCAGGTTTCCAACGTAGTGTGGGTGTAGCACACTTCACTCTGTGCTGTAAGCAAACATTCACAGCCAGGCGATTGACGATGTTCTGCACGTCGCAAATCACCCTTTAGATTTATGGTTCATTCGAATAGAAAAGCCCTCTTTATGCAGAATTTATTTAAAGGGCTCGAACGCCACGGCCCCCTGGCATCTGCAGCCGAAAAGAAAAAGTACGGTTGCTTTGACGCAAGCATTTTCCCTCCCCAGCCTGGTGTCGTTCCCTGGCGAAAAATGAGGCTGATTTAAAATGACACGATGGGAACAGCTCTCATTTGGTGCACAGTGAGAAGTCCCAAGATTAAATAAAACTGTGCAGTCTTCTAGAAAAGTTTATTGCTTCCAGATGGATACAAGCTTCCTCCCAGCATCACTCCGGCTTGCAGGAGACGTGGGGGGCGCCCTCATATCATCATGCAATTAATGAATGGACAAAGCGCATCAATTTCAAACCTCATCTCTGTCGGGGGAGGAGTCGAAAATACACAGCATGACCCCGCAGTCGATACAGAGGCGGGCAAAGGAATCATGATCCTCAACAAAAACAAACAAATCATTCTGAACTTTGTAAGGATTAAACAAAAAAAAATCCCTAAGTACAGCTCCAGTAGCTCAGTCCAAACTGCTACACGTGCATCACAAATGCAGGCATTTTTGCTGACCAAATATCTGCCTTATTGAAGGCAGGCAGGCAGGGTTTTTGTAAGGGTTAAAGTCCTCTTTGTTTCATCCCATCTGTGCCTGTGGTAGACACATACAGTGCTCTTGAAGATGAAACTAATACTGTATATTGAAAACTGTCCAAGCACAAAAGCCCTTTGCCAGCTGAGTGTACTGCTCTTTGCCCCATGTTGTGTGTGGCCATGTGGTTCTCAGTATGACGCCGAAGACCATATTTTCCACCTGTGCCTGCCGAGGCCCATGTGACTGACACGCCGCAATCCAATATTTACATTTTTATATTGCTGTTTACTAGGCCACAGGAAGCAAACCAGAGAGGTGGTGGCCTTCGACGGCCATCGGTGCTTTTCCGTTAAGTCGTGAATTTAACATTGTTTATCCAACTTTATGATTTGGTGGGGGGGGGGGGGGGATTGGGCATCGGAGCACTAGCGAGGTCCACTCACACCGTGCTGCAGAGCTAATTAACTTTTTACTGTCGGGGCAACTGTGAAGCAAGCACGGTTTTCCAACTTAAATCCCTGATCCTGGGCCTCTGCTGTCGCCACGGTAATTAAACGCGGAGAGCATCTTTGAGGGGCCGAACAGCCCATCATCCAAAGGTGGAACTGCCTCCTCCCCACGAGCAGCATTTGTCACTTGGGGTGTTTTAATTACGGGCGCGCACCTGCCCAGCGGGTCTCAACGCACAGTCTCAGGTGTTGCGGGGACAACGTTACGTGTTCCGACATAATGAGTGGTTATTGATGGCAATAAAGCCAGTGATTCCCCAGGAATAGCTACCGCTACAGATAGCCGGCCATTACGCTCCATAGCATCTGTTGCTTTGAGCCCCATGTCTAAATCATATGCTAATCCGTAAAATAAAAATATTTTTTTTAAGTTAAATAATCACGCTCAAGTGAGAGTTGCATATTACGATTTAATTACACATTAACTTTCATCTGAGCAGTTTTATTATGCATTAAACATATTTTGCTACATATCTTGGCAACATGTGGTAGTATGTAGCTACCTACACATATTTTCTACACCAAATAAATAAAAGAGAAAATTAAATTGCTCACAACAGTGGCAACGCGTGACTGACAAATAACATCCATGTTGAGTCGTTAGCAGCTCACGCGAGACAGGGTGACTGATTTATTTATTTATTTTTTTCACTTTCTGTGCTCACTGGGCAAAAAAAAGAAAAGAGAAACTGGATCGAATAACATCCGCAGTGCAATTAGTTCCTGAAATCCGAGTCTGACCAGCGGCGTAGATGAGGAGAAAGATGGCCTCATTAAACTCGCAAACCCCACAAACCTGCAGGAATTATGTTCTGGAAGACGCGCATCTTCCATTAAAATACCTTATGAAGGCCATCAGACTCATCCTTACAGACGCTGCACTTGTCAAATGCACATCAGCAGTTCACCTAAAAGCTAACGCTTAATTCTGAATGACTGAATGTAGGCTACTAAATGAAATTCAGTCAAGCTGCTTCCACTATGGGTCCGCTAGACACCAGTATGTATTCACGGATAAAGCGGCAAGAGAACACGCGTGTTAACAGCGAAAGGTCACGATTGTAAAATGCGTTTCCTGAAAACATACGGACAAACTGCTGCCTGGGAAACTTATATGAGAAAATTTGAATGAATTTCCAGCGGGAAGTACAGAAAAAAATCTTGATAGGCCTACGTGGAATGGCGAAATTTGTGATCATGAACAATTTAAAAACAATTTAATCAGTTTTAGGCCAAACGTCATGTGACAGAATCATTTTATAAATGCAATTCACTGTAAAACTATTATATAAAGATCTCAGTGATTTATATAACCACCGCAGTTACACGTAGCACAGTGCTGACGGGCTCTTTCAACAAAATACATGATAATCTCTATTTATAGTCTGCAAAGATTTGCAGGCGGATTAAACAATAATCGGCTCAGTTTTGTCATTCTGCTTGACCAGTTGTTATACGAGCTTTGCGTGAGTCAACCTAAATTAATAAAATTGTCTGGGTTTGCAGAGCCTTTGAAATACAAGCTAAATATCTGTAACTGTTAAAAGATCCAAATTTTCCCTTCTTGTGATATTGCTATAATGGGCTTATTGTGCGATATCGTCGATGTTATAATAAGTTCTAAATCTACGTACACTGCTGTAAGTGCCTCATTTTGATTTCGCCTTGGGAAATTTCTATTCCGAACATCCCACTTTTCTCCAGTCATTTACTAATCTGTGAAAAATACCACAGATTGGCATTCAGCAACAGAGGGCTGCTGCTGAAAGTCTGAGCCGCGCTCTCCATCCAAGATTGATCCGTTCGCGATCGAGTTCAAATCGGCTGCTGAAGAGCACAGGAAGCAACCGGCAGCTGACAGAAAGCCGAGCGCTCGCTCGTGTCCTCACCACAGCCAAACGGAAGCATGACTAATCTGCCGGCTCTTCCAAACACGCCAGACGAAGCATTCGAATCTAATCAGGTCCTCTACCCGCACACAGAGCTAGCTGCAGGTTTGGGAATTCCACGGGTCACAAACGCACAGCGCCTCCTACAATCCAAGCATCACACAAAAAGCTTCCTTTAACACTTACTACTTGCACCTAATCCTCTCAAATTAGCTTAGAAAGATGACACTGCCTTAGTCCCTTGAGATAGGGGAAAAAACAATGCAACCACATTAATTCAAGTTTTTAAATATAAGCACAATTGTACTCTTAATATATATAAAATATCAATGTTTTATTCATATAGTAAATGCAGTGATACTTGACATTATCCATCCATCCATTTACTGAAACCACTTATCCCGTCCAGAGTCGCGGGATGTCCACAGCCTTTCCTGGAGGCTACAGGGGCAAGGCAGCGAACAACCTAGGATGGGGCTACCTGACATTATTTTATTAGATAATTACATTAATATTAAATATAATTCCACTTGAATCAACATTTTCTATAGCCTCTAAAGAACTGATTCTTTATTTCAAGGTCATAATTTCACCATCCCACTTGACACAAACTGCACATGCCACGAGGGTCACTGTGATTTTCACTAAACATGAAGGACAGACAACACTAGCAGGATAAGCCCTTCCCCAAGCGGAAGAGGGGCCTTATAGCCGTCAAACTGGGAGCTGTGGTGAATCCACGCCTCCCTGTCATGTTTTGGCAGTTTTGTGATAGCATTTGGTGAAGACCATGGGGTACTAGATGGATGCTTTCTTTGTGATGAGAGTGCTGAGTTAATGGCGTTGGCTTACTCTCCTACAAAAACACTGTCCATAAAGCTTAAGCAAAATAAATCCGCGTTCAGGCCACGCAGCGCCTCTGCTACGGGGAATCGAGAAAACAGAACAATAAATGCCATCCTCTACAAGCTCACGGTGCACTTCAGCTACAGATTGTCTAACACGAGTCAGTTACCCTCCGTGACTGTGAGAATATGCCATAAACCATAACGCTCAATGTATTTTTATGTCAGGTTTCGCCCTAGTTTATCATACTGTAACGATGATGGTTTATTGATGGCATGTAGCAAACCCTGCACCTGGATAACAACAAAATAACTCAATCCATGGACCAAATCTGAATTAAAACATAAAAATGCATAGAATTTAATCTTGTCCACATTTTGCAACAACACATACATTGCTGTAAAAATAAAACACTTGATTAATTTTTGGAGAATTACAAGCCTGTAAAATTCATCGATGTCAGCTCTTATATTTCCTGATTTTCTTCCTTCTCATATTAACGTTGCCGTTGTGTATGATAAACCCACGGTGACTCCTAATCATTTTTCTGAGTGTCATTGGCCTGGACATTCTGCTAACTGTCCACAAGTCTGGCAGATGCCATACTTTAGGTGGTCACAACAGTTGGCTGGTGTCTCTTTTCAGCACATCTGTTACACAAGACTTTTGGCAATATGGTTCATTTCTTTTCTTCTGGGTTCTGTTTCACACTACTCATGTAAGCCGATTTTTTTCACAAATCATGTTAAAAGGGCCTGTGCTCCAGCACAATATGCTGCAAGACTAACCAGACCCATTTACGGAATCTGGAAAGTGCCCTAAGTGCTTAAAAAGCACTCAAACTCCAATTAAAATAGCTAAAGACTCATCATTCTTCCACCAGTGTAAAAACTAAGTTGTCAAAAGTAAAATAATAACCCTTATTACTCAGAATGAAGAACTACTTTATTTCCGGGGGGGGGGGGGGGGGCGGTGGTCCAGGCAAAGCAAAAAAA
>JABFEB020000035.1:9110262-9127945 GCA_019775895.2 Stomatorhinus ivindoensis
CCCCCCCCCCCCCCCCCCCCCCCCCCCCCCCCCCCCCCCCCCCCCCCCCCCCCCCCCCCCCCCCCCCCCAGGGGTCCAGGAAAAGCAAAACAAGTCCTCACTCTGTTCTAGATATCAGGTTTCCCTTATAGTTATTATTGATGACTCTTAATATCTTTATTTACTATAAGTTTAATGAGTCTTTCAATTTCCAAAACAAATCAAAGACTTCAGAAAAAAATGCATGCTATCAGCATACAATAGTGAAAGACGCCGCTTCAAAGGCTAAAGCAGAAGGTGATGGCTTGTTGAAAATTGTGATACTGGTGCAAAAACGATTAAATAAATAAATGCAGCCACTAAATTTAGGTACTGCTGCTGCAACAGCAACCAGTGGGTAAACGGACTCTGTAAATCACAGACATGGTTCATTAACATCCATAAATATCATACATATTCTTGACACAAGAAGGTATCCCTTTCTCCATCTATGTTTCTCAATATGTGATGTTTTTATAAATTACTATATAATGGAATTTTGCAGGTCTACCATGCATACACATGGACTGATTGTCCTTCTGTTTTTATATGCAAATAGTTCAATCACATGCACTTAATTTATCAGCATGTGATTGTGACATTAAAGTAAATAATTTTATGAAGTGCTACCTGTAAGAGCCCTGGAGATGCCCCACTCAACCTGAGCATCTGTCCCAGTCTGCCGCCCCAGCCCCAGCCCTCCCAGGGGGCTCATTTCACATGCTGTCTCAGGGGCTACTTGCAAGCAGTGACAACTGACTCCCATTTCATTGCCCTGTATCAGTTGACAATCTCCTCAAAACGCAGTCAACCCACACAAAGGCCCAGATTCAGCTCACTCACCGCGGCCATTGTCCTCAACTTGGAGGGGCCGACTGAATAAGTGACGCATTGTTCCCATACATGAGCATTTTATACATTCCCACTACCAGAAAAAAAGAAAAAGGAACGCAATATGTGGTGTGACAATATTTGTGCAATAAAGGCCATAGCAGCTGGCTGCACAAGCACGAGTGTCAAGATGCTAGTGGCAATGCAGTCAGTACAACCTCTTCTCTTCGCTGACTTCATCACCATAATCTCGCACTGAGCAAGCAAAAAACTACACCTGCCCTCCATAACACAATAATATGTAAGTATCCCCAATAATTTTTCAACCTTAGTGAACCCATCACACTCCTGGGGAACTGTACGCACATCCATATTATATATGAGGCTAGTCTGTAGGTAAGCTTCTTATGCAAATATTTAAATAAAGCAATCACTATCTTACATAACATGATGGCGGGGGAGAGAACTGGGCTTGGTGGTATATTTTGGGACGGTTTGTGTATATTCATATATTATGTGTGTATAATATTCAGCTTCATTATGCAATTATTTATACGGCTTACAGAAAAACTCTGTTATCCTAATTACAAATGAATCATACAGTTATTTATTCTTAACCCGTGCCTATTTTTTTTAACACAACACGAATGCACACTTTTGTCTTTATGTGTTTACTGACCTGTATTTACTTAACTGTTCCCTTCACTCCACAGAAAATGCTAAAACTGAAAGCGTTTATTACATGTTAAATGACAGGGTTTTTTTGTCAGTTCACACATTTAGACCGCACCTTGCGGTGACAACGTCAAAAAAATGGGGCGCTCTGCTATTTCGGTGTCACCGCTACGCCATCGGAGGAGGTCCGACGCACGCGAGAGCGTTGTCATGGAAACGACGGAAACTCCGCAACCCACCTGTAGGGGTCTCCGGCTCGATTGGAGTCCATATTACCCTCGTCGCCGTCAGTACTACGTCGCAACTCTTTTTTTCTATTTCAAATATCCCTTTTACTATCGCGTCTTCGGCGTTAAACGCAGCGCCTTTCCCCAAGATCGGCGCCGAGGGCTTAGCGGTGCGCAGCGATGGGATGGACACGGAACGATTCGATCGTTGCTGGCGTTGCGGATGTTGTTGATGCTGCATGTGCTGTTTTCTCTTTTTCTTCCTTCCACGACTGCCTGTTCTCAAAGGAGACACCGGTTGCGTTTCTCGTAACTCCTCCTGGCTTTCCGACCACGCATGTCGATTTGCAGATTTTCGAGGGGACTCAAACATGGTTCAGAATAATCTGTAGCAAGCAAATTTCTTCCCGACAATCAGTGTTGTCGCATTAATTATCAGGTCAGCGCGTCCCCGTCATTCCCCGCTCCCGCATAGTTCTGCTGCGGAACTTCCTCTTCGGCCTACCCTGAGCAACGCGCGTCCCCGCGAAAACGTCCGACTGTTCCGGTTACGCGCATCGCAACTGAGTGCTTACCTCGCACGTAATGGCCCGTAATTTAATATCAAATGTTTTCAGCAAGTGTGGCAGAAAATGGTAACACCACTACCATAATAAATGTGTTACACCGAATAGTAAAAGTAAATATATTGAAGTGTTTAAATAATATTGGCTGTGCTCTGTATTGGTGAAGCATGGGTAAATGCTATATTGGTACTTAAAAATTAAAGTGAAAAATATCATTTGTCGCGTATATATGATTATCATTATCTAACATTAGTCAGTAATAAAGAGAAAGAACTGAGAATCAAATTTCCGATAAATGTGCTATAGATTTGAACGCTATCATCTGGAGCGTTTAAAGCTCCTGTTTAAGTATTAGGCTTTTATAGGGATTACGATCATATCTGAGTACGTACTGTATGGGATAAACTTATGAAGGCGCTGAAGTAATTCTGTGAGTAAAGGACCTAAATGCAGTGTGAGTAGTGTTGATATTTTTAGACTCAACTGTCTACATAACTCAACATGTTATCAACATTGTTTGTTGATTGTTGTTTGTTATTGCGACACCAATAGATGCTGCATGGATTTGTGCCTTGACAGGCCTACATTTATACGGTGTGATGATGCTTTTAGCACCATGGACAGCTCTTGAATGAGGCGTTAGAGCGTGACCATACTGTACTTCTAGCTGTGGAGTTTACAGCGGGACACCTGTCCTTCAATCCAGTCACATAAATATATTTTCACCTGAAATTTCAGATCAGAACCCGAACATTGAGTGCATTGAAGTAAATGCGAAAATTGTCATTCACGGAAGTTAAAAATCGAAACTGATACATGGAGCAAGTTCTGGGAATATGGTGAATAAGTGATAAGTTCGGTATCTTGTGATCGGGACGATCTATAGTTACTAATGAGTTAGTGGTACGAAAATGCAAATTATTATTAAATAATGCGAGGGTCAAAATACGTTTGACAGAGAAAAAATGTGTGTTCTGGGGTGTTTTAAGGCGCATAAATCAGCAGAATATGTTCCAGATATTGGCATTGACTCTATGGTATTTCCCATCTGATGGAAGTACTGTGCTATGCAGTGAGTGTTCATGCATAAACAAGATCATTTTCATAAATTAAAATCTCCCCTGCAGAAGTAACATCTGTGCCTCCCTCGCTTTGCATAAAAGATGGTGGCATGCGGATGCCCCTCGACTGTCTACAGCAATCCATGGCGTTGAGAATAGCCGTTTATTTTGTCCTTGAGCTATTTATAAACATAAACTTACGTTAGAGGCGTATGCACTCTCTGGTTACCTTAGCTCATATACGCAATTGTCCTGTTTAAACAGTTTATGTGTCACGTTAATCTCTTTCCGTATTATTGAAATCGGTGTCAGTGGTTGACAAGTACATTTGATTTCTTGATTTATTACGTCATTCGGAGAATCGCTTCCTAATGGTATTCGTTCTTCGGTCTCATTGATTCTGATTTTGCAGTACAGATAAAAAGAGAAAATAACGGATAAAATAAGTATACAAAAAGTCTTGTTTTAAGAGTTGAATTATTGATGGGAAGCATGCCCTATTATTGTGGCTTAAGGACTATGTGAGGGAAAGCGGAATATGCAAATATGATTTAAAGTACTGCCGAGGGGGGAACGAATGATGCCAAGTGCATATTCTCAGGATATTTAATTCGCATCTATCTTCAGTATACACGGTGGATGCAATCAAGGTAGTAGGTGCAAGTAAGAGTCAGTGTGCCTGAAAGGCACAGGTTGAAGCAAGCGAGGGGTCGCCAAGTCGAGCCCCATGAATTCTGTTCAAGGACGTCATTAAGCCCTACTGTGTCAGTACCAAATACAAAGAAGCATACATTCCCGTTAAATTCATAAGCAGGACATACGACATGGTGCTTACTTTTATTGATTTTTTTCCCCTTTGGACTAGTATACGGCCATGGGTTGAATTATCTTTAGTTTTATTGACCGCAAATACAGTAAATAAATAGTCAAATAAACAGTCAAACACAAGCAAACACGCTTGTTCGTTTTTGCAGGTTTATTAGTAACATAAGAAATAGTTTTACTGTGCACATAGATCAAAGAAATATATATATATGAGTGTCTGTTTAAATTGAATAAATAAACTACGGTGTTCGTTTTGAATGCTGAACCACCTATCAATATTTATCGACAACTGGGAACACGAAGTAACTGTTACTATATCATTTACTTTGTCCAGTGTGCGCACTGGCGTTTTGTGTGTTTTTTTCAGACTATAATTTAATGTATTGTGAACTTCAAAATATATCCATAACAAATTCACACGTAAGTGGAAAAAATTTAATTATGGACTTTATTCTACAAATAATAAATCGCGCCTTTTATGAGCTATCAAAATAAAAACAATAATCCCATAGGAATTACGTACACTAAGAAATCACATCAAAGGAGAAATGTAACTTTTGACCAAATATTCAACACTATCTGCAATTTAAATAGATAAGAAATGCGTTGTGAGCCTCAATGCGATGTGGCATTACATCATATTGTACAAGTTAACAAACAAAAATACAATACAAATTTCATTAAGTTGAACCGGCATTACAACTTCAAACAGCACTTATTCTGAACCGCATTTGTACATGCAATATCTATTGCGCTATATTACGTTTCTTATTCAAGTCTAGGGATTTCTTTCCAGAATCGAGGGGACAGCTGTGATTACTGTCTAATTTGTACAGCAAAAATTAGGGCAACTAAACTTCAAGTGATAGTCAAGCGTTTTTTCTGTACATAGGGAATCATCCAGAAAAGATGACGCACTTTATAACTTCTATGAAGCGTCTTAGCGTCCACCCATAAAATTATTTTTTTATTCTTAAGGAAAACAGAAATTTAAAGAAAATTAGATGATTTGTGCAACCTTTTGCAACCTTGCTTGATTTTACAGTAAAAAAGTGCCAAGGCAACTTAACATATAACTGAGCACTTTCCCACTGGTTAAATCATAGCATTATTACTACCATCATCACTGTTTCGTATAAACAAGACATACCTCTATTATTTTATAAAACATTGATGGAGTTGCATGGGATAAAATAGGAACTTGACCTTATAAAAGTTAATTAAGAATTCTGTACAAAATCACAGCAAAATAATTCAGTATGGAATAGACTAGTAGTAAAATGTAGTTGAAAAAAATATATATCTTTGTTAATTTTCTCGATTGGCCCATTATCTGTTTAAAAATTGCATAGTTTCCAAATTATTGCTTGTGATTTTGTTACATGGATGATATTATTATAACATTCGGAATACGGCCACTTCGATTTCCCATTGTGACCGTCATATAGAAGCGCTATAGAGTATAATACATAAGGCGAACAGGAGTGTTCAGTCCAACCTCACCTAAAGGCAGTAACAATAATAAATACGTACATAAGTTTAAGTATGTAATATTTGCACTTTTGCATCAGTGAAATCCAAATGCGTAAATGCTTTCAGACAGTCTTTAACAGTGTGTCACTGTACTCGTTAGTCGTGGAATATAGCATTGAGCTGCGCGTTCATGACTCTGTCATGGTGAGATTGTCCGTCATATGACATGATGTTTTCCATCGGTATCTCGCAACGCTGTGCGGAGCTCGCGTAAAGGGACGGGTGAGCCTGCGGTCCCGCCAGACCTGCCGTTGGGTAATGCATGGTGAAGGCGTAGTTCTTTTCGAACTCTGCAGATGGCTCGTGCTTGAATGAAAAGTTCCCGTTCACACTTAAAGGGGGGCTCAGAGGTCCGTCAAATGAGGGACTAGTGCAGTCTGTTAGTACAGATTCAAAAAACGGCTCCAGTGCGCTCCCATAGGAATGCGGCTTGACGTGAAAAATGTGGGAGCTGTCCATTGTACCATATGGCGGGCTGGGAAGACCAGGGGTTTGATAAGAATAGGGATGAGTAGCGAAGGAAGCACTGGCTGTTTGCATATGAGGGGGTATGTCCTGACTCTGCTCTGGAAGAAAAGTTCTGGGGTTCAGCTGGAGACAACCTGCTACCAAATTGGTGGTTGGTTGTGATAATCCTTTGCATAGGGCCTGTACAAAGGACATCAAATCTGGACTCTTACCCGAACGTAGAATCTCAGAAAGAGCCCATATATAATTTTTAGCCAGCCTCAATGTCTCTATTTTTGAGAGTTTCTGAGTTTTCGAATAACACGGCACAACTTTACGCAAACTCTCGAGCGCATCGTTGAGCCCGTGCATGCGGTTCCTCTCCCGCGCGTTCGCTTTCATGCGTCTAATTTTAAACCTCTGGAGTCGAGCTTTTGTCATTTTCTTCTTCTTCGGCCCGCGTCTTTTGGGTTTCTGATCGTCGCCATCTTCCTCCTCATCTTCCTCCTCGTCGTCATCATCTTCGAGTCGGTTGAGGCCATCTACATCATCTACATCAGCATCCTTGCCTATCTCCTCCTGGTCCCCATTCTTCTTTTCCATATCGTGCTCATCTTGGGAACTAAGACATTCATCAGTCCAGTTTGAAGCACTCTGGGACTCCGGCATCATGCCCCCCTCTGTGTATGACTTGGTCATTCTCGCACGCTGTCAAAGAGATAGCAAAATTAATCATGAAGGTAATACTGCCTGCACATTTAGTCATCACAAAGCTTTTCTTATTTTTTTTAGATAAAAAAATAATATAATTAATCTGAATTCCAGTCCTGTTTTGAAGAACCAAACAAATATAATCCTGTGTATGGATTATTATCTGCTTAGCTTTTACAATAGCCTACCGTTATGTAACTGTGACCAAGGTATAAGCAGATCAAGCTCTTCAGAACTTCTGTGTACTACATCTACCAAACGTATTAAACCCGAATGACTGAAAGAAAGCCAGCTATATGGTAAAGCGATTGTGTATGTTAACATAATTTACAGAATCTATAATTATTAAAAACCGCAAAATTGTGATTTCGCGGTTACTAATTGATATATACATATAAGTTTTGAACATTACGTATTTTTGTTAACCAAGAATAAAAGCGATTGTGTTTGGGTTTGTTTGAAATTAAGCTGAAATTTCGTTTATACAGTAAACATGAAATAACAACGAATTATATATATATATATATATATATATAATGCCTGAAATTCCTATGAAGTATTACCACTTCAAAACAATAACTAGTGCTTTATCAATTTCGTGCAACAATTGAATTCTCAATGGTTCCCCCGATACTGTAACAGGTAGCATATTCTCTTATCATTTATTACACACTTATAGACGACACGCTGTGTTTAGTACACAGTAATCTACTTGTACTTTAATTACATAATATTCAAATAAAATACGTTGACAATAATTTAAAAAGAGCATCATGATTAATTCATTAATAAGGTACAGAACTCTGCCTCCTAGTTTTTTGTGGGAATTATTAAATACACAACAAACATAGCAATACTGTAGGCAGCTCGACCTTTAACTTGATAAATACCTTTCTCCTGCAGAATGTCTTCTTATGTGAGTTGCATGCCCTTCCAGGTGTGTTAGAGGTCCTGCGAAGTCTGTTGTGACAGGCTGCTGTACGGATGCGCAGGTTATATAGCGGTGCTACTGATGCTGAGAGATGAGCATGTATACCTCTAGCCGCTGTTAATATCCTCGCACCAACGACAGTCAGGAAGCTCCACCTCTTTCTTCGGCACGCGCCATATGGTCAACTACGTCAGGCAAACGGCCCCAAGCGTCACGTGACAACTTCCATTTGTATTCAACAGAGCTCTCTATTCCATCCCTTTGTGGCCAAAAGAAAGTGGCCATCTGTCGCCAGTTAGAGACTCTGCGGACCTGTTTGTACCCGCAGGATGAATTAACCCTTTCACACACATATTCTCTTCTATAACAAAAACATACTGTAGGACTCATCCCATTGAACACACGTGCGGGTTTATGTGCATTGGCTACACGTTACATGCGTACAGTTTCCATGTACGGGCTCAAATTTACACTACCAGATTTGTTAACAACTTATGTATGATTGAGTATGAAATCTATAAGATTTCACAGCAACTAGTAAACACAGAGAGTGGACTTAATCAAGTAAATTTCATTTACCCAAGTATAACCATGCATGCCTACACAATTTAATCAATAAAAATAACGCCAACAAAATAACGGCGATTTGTACGATTATGATTATCTGGATGACGTTAAGCAGGATTTTAACGTTGATACTATTTACGAAATAGGCATAGATCGTGTCCTAAAATAACTTGCACAGGGCTACTAGGTCAGCCGACACTAAGCGTGGGTTTAAGCTTATTTGAAATAGTCCGGTGCTTATCTCTGGTAATCTTTCTAATTGCGGGTGCTATTGATTGAAGACAGTAGTTGTGTAGTCTGGACTGAGCCCCCAGTAATGAGTCTCTTCTTTTCAGACTGGGGGTCGGCACGCGAGCTGCACGCGCACAAACAAAAGCCTGTTTCACGGCTCGCTGGCCTCGTCCAGCGTTCAGAACCTACTGTTTTACACGGAGTTTGATATAATCCGTAAGAAAAATGACGGGGTGACCGTTGAACGGCCAGCAGGATAAATGGGAAAACCCAAGACAATAAGAAAAAAAAACTTAATTGATTTCGGCCCATAACGGGGGAACAGTTGTGCTGGCGGTCGGTTACTAACACAGCGATTGTCTTTAGTTATAATGACATTTTAGCATGGGCATAATTTTACCTTTATTTAATCTGCTGAAAGACATGTCACTGTCGCATCCATCTTCTGTCAAAGGCGGTATAACTGGCCAAAATTCACCAACCACGTTATACCTTAACGGGATCAGATTAATAATTGTATTGCGTTTCTTCGTAACACAAAATCAGACCGTTTGATATCTCTTGGGAATGCTGTAATATCTTAATTAAAGTAAATGATGCCTGCCAAACAATTGTTATTTTTATTTGGAATCATATATTTTTCTTGCTTTGTAAGCTTTGTATTTCATTCCAGAGATGAAATTCTGGTTAAATAAAGTAGACAATAACATATTCTGAACATATTCACTGCAGAATTTTGATGCCTGGTGTTTTACGAGAAATAGCAAGAGTCTTTATATACATTTGCTCAAGCTTGAAAAGTGTTGCCTTCCTCATGTTTACTCAGCTCTGATAAGTCTATATTTAACATCTGGTAATGGTCTGAGTCAAACGCTCAGGGTGCAGGTCCGCAGGTTGAAAACCAGGTAACTGTGAAGTGGTCACAGAAACTCGGCGCCTCCTAGCTCTGGGGAAGGGCAGTTAATCTTTCTCATAAAACGACAAGTTTTGTTGATCAAACCCCCTTCCATCAGCAAAGCGCTGATTTGGAATGTTTGCCTTGTGCCAACTCATGGTTACCGTACAATCCACGGCCGTCGTGGCGTTAAAGAATCGAAAAGAGAGATCAGTTCAGCACCACCGACAGCTACTCTCCGCAGCAGCAGGGATCTTGAGGAAAACACATACATAAATACATACGTACATACACACACACACACACATATGACGACATATGACGATGACTATATACACACGCGAATCAGTTTAGCTTCTTTACTTTCATTACCTCACATCACTACATTATTTCTCGTGCTTCAAGAGTTTCACATCAATTCAGCTTTTAATGTATTCTACAAATCCACACTAAAGTAGATCCAATGAAATAACAAAAAAAAACAATGTAATACTACTAGGATGCCGAATGAGCCATGTTTTGCATTATTCTAATAACTTAATTAGTTTCAGTGCCTTATTTTATATAATTGTCCAAGTTATCAAGTTGAAATGGAAATCCTGTCTCTCACGAATGCATCTTACTTATAAAAAGTATATCTACAAGTACTTGATACGGACTGAAAACAGTAACGTTTTAAATGAACAAATACTAAAATGACTGAATGACGATTAATTATTATGTTGTTCAAAATCACTGATTTTATTCAGTCATATGGCATGGTTCATTATCAATAACCAATAGCGTGAATAATAAATTACGATAGATTTTCAATAAGGTAAGAATATTATAAAAATGAAAGTGATGTGCAGAGATTTCACTTCAATAGGAAAATGAATTATTCCATATTTTAATATAAGTATAATACTAATTATAATACATTTTAAAGGGTTTACAGCGAAAATGTATACTCTGGCTCGTGCTGTACATGTTTTGCACTGAATTTTTCCCAGCAGTGGCAATTCGATTTAAATATTGATGATCTGACCTTTCATTTTCCTCCACCTAATCAAGTCATTTTCCCCAAACAGGAGACCGGTGCATCACCCCAATGCCTTTCCGCTTCAATAGGGAGTTAGATTAAACGAATTCAGCTTCCCATTTCACTGTTCTCTCATCGCACTAATTGCTTATGCAAAAATGCAGATTTGTATTAATTAGTTACTCTGCTGATTAGTTGTATGGTGTTTTCGCCTAATAAATCATACCAGTATAGAGGAACAGACAATATTTTGGCTCACGACCCAGATGTGGTTGAGGAATGAATATGGTTTTCGTATTAAAAGAAAGATTTAGCAATAACGGCTTTGAATCGCAGGTAAAGCCACCTGCTGAATTTACGGACTGCTGAATATGTGTGGGCGCGCGCGGGGGTTAAGTGTGTGTTGAGGGGGGATCAGATGTACACTACATTGTGGGGACCAAGTGTTCCCACAATGTGATAAAAACCAGACGTTGTGGGGACCATTTTTTCGGTCCCCACATGGGGAAATTTTATAAATATCTGTGACTGCAATAAAAAACTACAAATGCCAAAAGTTTTATATTTTGTCTGGTTATTTATGGTTAAGGTTACAGTTGGGTGGGGGTTAAGCGTGTCATAGCTGTGATTAGGATTATGCCCATGGAAATGAATGGATGGTCCCCACAAAAATATAAGTACTGGTTTGTGTGTATGTGAGCGCGCGCGGGCGCATGCTTATATATGATACATATTGATATATGAGTATGCATGTGTGTTACATGAACCATAGCGTAGGTTATGACTACTGAAAGTTTAATTAAAGCAATTAGCGCAAGAGACGATATTAGGATTATTCATCTGTAAACTAATAATAAAAGAGCTACGTTCTAAAATTCGCAATACTCAATTTGAAAAAGATTGCTATAGAATATTTAATTATTTAACAAATTACTAAGACGCCAGTACTTGCAGGTTTCTCTCAGAGGTCGATGGAAAAATTGTATAAATTTGTTTTCTTTCCTGGATAAAAGCGCCACCTGGTGGTTGTTTCATTTTGCTTTATAACACGAAGTAAATGAAAAAGTACATAGGTCTGCAAAATCTTCTATTCTACAATACAGTGGCATATTTTAATAACTTGGTGAAAGAAATCCACCTTATATAATAGTTCGGCTAGATCTATTTAATGCATACACTTGTTCGTCATAATTAATAAAGTTTTCCCCAATGACTCATATTAAGCTAACAAAAATTTAAATTACTTAAATTTTAATACTTGGTAGATTATGCTATTTCTGACGGCAGCTTCAAACATATATAACTTTGCTCTGTTCAGTTGATCATATCTTCAAATAATATCTCATTATCATCAGATTTCATGGCTGATGAATCTGTATGAATAGTTAACAGCAACACAGCGAATAACACATTTAGGTCGAAGTTATTTAAATTTGAAACTTCATCATTTTTAAATTCCATAATAATATGAATAATTAAAAAAACATTTTTAAATCAGGAAAGCCCATAAAATATTATGAAAAGTACAAGAACTATAGGTTTACTGTAGTTACAACTCTAGCTAATAGAAAAAGAAAAAAGTTGCCACTTACTAATCCAAATACGCATAACACTGCAGGCTATACCAATAAATTATAAGCAAAACTTTTTGAAAGGTATTTTGTCCGTTAATAATTAAATGCGTAGGCCACATAAAATAATTTTTGTATTATGTAAACATGTTAACAATGGGAGGACGAAAGCGTCACACATTTCTGCATTTCACATTCGCCATAAAGATGGCATCCATCCATATATCATAATGTTAACTGTCCTCGGGGAAAATGGCAAAATAAATATTATGTTCCATGTAACACAATCTACCACCCCATCTGTTTTCATGGCGAACTATGAATTTTAATTAAAATCCCACTGAGACGCAGAGAAAGACAGCAAACGGACTGCAACTTTTATGAACAAGCAATATACCGCCACCAAGTTACCAAAAAAGGGATCGTGAACTCATTTTTCCATTGTATTTCCATTTCGTTGTTTCCTTGTCTTCTTTATTTAATTCTACTTAAGATAGGCCTATGCTAAAATTATAAAAGAGGCAACGTAACAGTATTCAGTGGTAGGATTTTCCCGATATTAAACTACATTGGCTAGTAATTAAGGCAAACGTTTGGATGAGCTTGCTGACCGCGGGAACATTTCTAGAGACTAGCAAAGAATTAATCAATTCCACACGTTGGGAAATTATATGGTGTCCTCTAGTGGGAAATGCTTAACATTACAACGGCTTTTTTCAAAGTGTTCTGTGTCATTTTGTTAGAAAGATGTTATTATTTTTAATCAGGTGGCAATACTAAGAGAGTATTTAATAACAAATCATCATGAGTTTTGTTGCTGATAGTATGTTTAATAGAATCCTTAGCTAAATAATGTAATTTGGGTCAAACTGGACCCACCTTAACTAATCAGGCATTACTTTAACAACAGAATCTTTGCAGGACATATAAATTTCGCCGTGGTGACCCGATCTAAAGGTATTGTAAAGATGCACTACAAAGAACATAAATCGGCAGGCTTTAAAAATGTTAAATCAATAATGTTGCCATAGCCTGTGGTGTATTACAGTTACAGCCAAGAGGACAATGTTAATTCTAAAGAACAACTGTGTAAGGAAACGAACCGTATCTTTTTGTATTGGGGGAGTAAGAATTAACGGGCCTGGGGCTTTACAGTGGTTAGAAGGAGTCGTAGCCTACTGAAGAACGGTGGAATTTTACACTAGGATATTTACGTTAAAGCTGTAGATACAGCTATAGGTAATAAAGTTATACTTGAAGCTAATTTGAATGAAGTAAATTTGCATTGTGTGGGCGTACCATGTACACGTGGTATGCCTAATATAGGCCTAATATCAACCATTCCGTGGTAAACACCTAGCAGGTGACATCGCGGAAATTGTTACACAACATACATAGGTAGGCTTATATTAATAAAGTAAAAGATGGTTACACATGCTGCCAAACGCTTGGAGCCACAGCGCATTTGCCATTTTCCCCATTACACTTCAAACAGGACAGGAAGTCCTAAAACATAGTACAAGTATGCATATACTATAACCGAATTTCAATACGGATCAGTTATGATACAGGAAATGTACGATGAATTTACAAATTTGATGCCACTCTGTTGCCAAAATTTAATTTTTTTAAATTTTCATATAAATTGAAATCATTGTACGTGGATTAGTTTACTCTAAAATTTGTTTACAATATTACAGTTTACAATGCTAATAAATATGATACTAATTGTATTTTGCTGTTGTGGGTATTATTATATCTGTTTACAGTTAACATGACGCATTTCTGGGTGGAGTGAAGACTCACCGAAAGAATCCTATTGATATGAATAGAAACTCCTACAGAGTGAAGTTATTAAAACACTGCGTATGACGAAATGCATATGTGTAAACTTATATGTTATGGCTGAAAAGTATGATGCCATTACATTTACATATAATGGTCCATAAGTTATATCTGCCGGGTGAAAAAGAACTGAATGAGACTCGATGTCGATTATCTTTCTGAATATCTGTCGTTGGTTACATTAAATAACATTTATTATATGTGCACATATTATTACAGGCAGTAATATATTACTAGGTTTACTATGAAATCTCCTGTATCATGGTGGCCGAACTGTATCTGTATTTTTTTCTATAATAACGCGTTATCCCGGTCTCGGAGTCCCAGCACACGCTCGCTTTTGAGTCCCGCTTTTCTGAGACTCTTCGCAGACTCGCCCTCTTTTTCACGTTACTTTTGTATCCCACACGGAAGCGGAAGCGCAGCTGTTTTCAGAAGTTAGCCTGACGTTGCCTATAGTGTGGAGTTGATCCTGCAAAGTCTCCGAAAAGCTTCCCGGATCTGTTTGTTAGCATGGTAAAGAATCACGTAAGTCACGGGGAAAAAATCCACGGCGTCGTGCGGATGCGTGAGAGCGGACATCGCTGCAGTGGAAATCGTGTCGTTTGCAAGTTGTCACATACTATTGCTTTTAAAAAGAGTTGTGCAGCCGCTCTGCTTAACGTCATTACTTGCAGTCCGGCGGTTGTGATTTCTTGCCTCAGTTGCGCGAGTTTCTATTCTCTCGCGTTTGCGATATCGTGGCATTTCTGTTGCAGAGTTAAGATGAAACAGTTTTCGAAGTGAAAGCTGCGATGCGTCATACGAAGAAGTCCGGTAGCGATAAAAACAGGGAACGTCCAGGAAGCTGGAGATCAGGACGTACTCCTGCTTGGAGGGGTAGCCGAAACAGCCCCAGTTTAAAGAAAGCGAAACCACGGTGAAGTGCATATAGGCCAAATTAACGCCGTATTTCAACTTTGGCTGATCCTGTACTTTTTGGGATATCAGTGAGTAAATTAATCACAGATAGACTTGGAATGCTGCAGTTGAAGTTTGAGGTTTTCTTAGTGAAATTCGGTGGGATTAAATTAAGTAGTTTATTCTAAACTTTTTTAGTCGTTATAACTTGGTTTCGCCGTTTTAATTTACGTTACAGCATTTCCAGAAGCCACCTGCATAGAAATGGATTATTTTCCCAAGCTGTTCCCTGAGTTTTCCACCAAAGCATAGCTCACATCTTTAGAGTTCCTGGCATTTCTCCTTCAGTATCGTTACACTCCCATTATTCGTTTGTTTTTGCTCATAATTTTGTTATATTGAAATGTGCTTTTGAACAGTAATTTAATGCTTGATGCTCCTTGATGGGACTACTCTCTATACCTCAGATATAGAGCAAGTTGTAGTCGTGTAGAAGAGTTCAGCCAATGTGATTTTCTTGTTTTAGCTTGCAGTGTTTCAGAAGTGAATATTGAAAATTTGGCGGCATGTCTTTTTCCAGGTTTTTTTTCTTATTTTGTTTAACAAAATGTTTGTTGTCCGGTAATACTGCATTCCACAAGATCGATCTTGCCTTTGAGTAATTCTAGCAGTAGATTCCTAAAATAGCATAAACACTACTATATATAGGAAAGTTAATGGACCTATGCATTTCCGTGGCATAATGGCGCATGGGGACACTGCAGAAAATGTACAGGTTTTAGGCAGAGCATTTGAGTTGTACTGGATCACACATTTCTGAAGACGGGTGCAATGGGTGTATGACGACTCCCATTCAGAAGCGTAGCATACATAAGTTTTTCATCTCCGTCACGAGTTTATTGGATGGTTTAGGCAGAAATGCGCACATCAATGGCGGAACTACAATTTCGTTCCCATGTTTCTGTGCGCTTCCAAAGGGATTGTGAAACATTTTCTGTTTCTTATGAATTACTCGCGAAAACTCTCATCTGGATTTAAGAAACTTTCGCAGCTGCGCCAAAAGTCCTAAACTATGACGAGTTTGCGATTAGAAAGTCACATGCGCTTTTATGGACCACGCGATGACGTCGTGCCGTGTCTTTACACGCGTTCACGCACGATCACCATCTTCTAACTATGGACTCTAGTTGTTTGTCCAGAATTGCGCAAGAGACGTGCTTACGTAACGAGCAGAGTGTCACAATGACAGATGAACCCTTACACGCGTATACGTTTTGTTGGCCAATGCCATTTCCATGAACACAGCAGAAGCTGCATTTCTGTGGGATAATATGATTGACTGGTGGCCACAAAAATTCAGTCCAGTGTGCCAGGTAATCCATTAGCTACAGAAGTCGTTGAATGATTCATGTTAGTGTCAGCAGGGAAAAGAGATCCCTGGATTTTAGGGTGCTCAAAAGCTTTTCTTGGATTCTACACAGTTCATCTTTCAGTCTTATTCTGCAGATTTCTGTGGCAGTTTTACTTAAAAAAATGCAACTGGAGTAATTTGGACCAAAGGGAAACTAGTTTGAGTTATTTCCCACTGTCTATCTCCATATGCAGATTTCGAGCTTAGGACATGCACAGCCCTTACACCCATTGCAGGGTTTACAGCCTGTTTCACAGGGTAGCGTGCTCTAAAAACCACCATCAAGTCATCACTCGTTTAATGACCCGTGCTCAGCATGCATAATGTGCATCGCCTTAACATGCTGAAGATGTGTGGCTCACAGAAGGTCACTGAAGTTCTTCTTTTGTGAGCCGGTCTGTTGAATGAGGAAATCTGACTTGACTAAATTAATTCAGTCTTCATGTAAAGAAAAGTGACTTTTATAGAAGTGCATCCTTTTTAAATATGATTCATATTGCAGTCTGAATTCAGAGTGGTTAAGGAAATATGATCATAGTCTCCTTCTACGGGGGGGGCGTTGTTTCACCGTAAAAAAAAGACACTTCTGTCTCTTTAGTAAATACCCAGAACTGCAAGGCTTTAATCTATCTGTCTCATTTAACATGGAAACATCTCGTAAAACAAAACATGTGGCATAACACTGCTAAGTGAAATGAATGAAGTACTTATTTGAGCGAGGAAGTACAGCTTTGATGAGTCTTGCTCCTCTGTCACACGTTCACTGCAGTATTGGGTCAGTCTGCGACCTTTGATGTTAAGTCTGAATTTCCTCTGTAGTCGCTGCATTCAGATTCGACGCAAGTCAGCGTAATGTGGACCTTACCCAGGCTAATGATTTATTAATGTTTTACGATAGCTGGAATTGTACACTCTGCCTTGTCCCTTTACACGTCGACTTAGGAACATCAGAAAATGGCCATGTGTGTCTGTGTGTATATATATATATATGTTACGTTTTTCTCCATCTATTTTTGGATTGACAGTTTGTTTCTCTTACTTGTAGAACAGTCCCAAAGTCTTGAACAAGAAAGGAACAAAATCTGCTTCAAAATAAGTAATTTATCTGAGATACGGCCCAAACATGTTCTTTGGAGTGACTCCGTTATCAAGAATGTTATGCGTATCACACCTACAAATATTTGTGTGTAGATATAATGTGTGTGTGTGTGTGTGTATATGTATATATATATATGTATGTATGTATGTATGTATGTATGTATGCATGTATGCATGTATGCATAAAATTGTTGCTGATTTAAGTCCATGGTAGTGCAAATTATTTTTACAGTTTCTCCTTATCTTATTTATTCTACCGGTTCAGTTTACGTTGCCTGTTTGACTTTTTAAAAGCCTCACTTGTCCTTGAAGCACAGGA
>JABFEB020000035.1:9139355-9152196 GCA_019775895.2 Stomatorhinus ivindoensis
CATGGTAGTGTGCATTATAGAAGGAAGTGAGCACTGCGCACTACACACTACATCTCAGTGCACTGATTTCAGTTGTGATTTTGGACATACCCATACACTTTTGGTCTGGTAGCGGTCTTGTTTTGTTGCATTATGGGAGATTTATAATCTGCATCCTTGGCCTTACACCGTGCATTGGTTAGCTAAAGGGTAGCTGTGAAACAAGCAAGTGAATAAGTAAAAGGAGTTTCACAAGGAGGCCTTTGTTCCCCTGCCCCCATTGGATGAGCCATCAAGAAGGGTTGCGGGCTACAAGTTGGTTTCCAAGCACACGTTGGCCTCGGCTGGTGGCCCGGATTGCAGAGAGGCTTCTGTTTTGGTTTTTGAGAAAAGCGCTGTGCCTGTGCTGGGCGAGATCGAGACACAAGCGGGCACATGTCGGTGAGCGGGGGTGGAGTGAAACGTTTTCGGAAGGAATGTGGCCGAACAGCTGTGTTTACGGTGGGATGGCACACGCGACATCTCACCAGTCTGTGGAGCCAGTCCCCGCTGTACTTCCTTAGGTATTCAGGTCTGTTCAGCCTCACTTTTCTGGGATTTTTAAGGCTCCTCCACTCACCCGAGAACTGGTTCTGATCATCTCTGTAGCCCACCCCCATTTGAGCAGGGTGGCCTAATTGGACATCTTGCAGACCTGCATGGCTTCATAAGACTATATACAGGACCTCTTATGTAAACAAGCTGTTAGAAAGCATGTCTGGTGCATTAGTGTACAATTTGGGGCCATCATGTTATTCATACCCTGGGCATTAGTCCACGGGGTTTCTTAAGCCTGCTTGGCCAAAACGGCACTGAGTGTCTCTTTCTGTCCCGTCCATAGTGTTTTTTATTGTAGACAAAAGCTTTGTTGTCTTAAGTAGATCAGAAAGACAACAGAGATAATATCTTGGTTTTTCAGTGTACATGTTTGTGTTTGCTCATGGATCATGAGGTTAAATTCCATTAAAACCCACAATCCCCACATCCTGAAGATAGGGCAACGCAAGTCCATTTGCTGCTCTTACTGATATCAGCGTCGACCGGAAAATGGACCCAGCCAGAAGTTGTACAGAAAGAACGGGAGCATCCAGTTCTCCTGATAGCTTGACTGCTATTTCTGGTCATGAGTTAATAGGACTTGCCTCTCTTTTTCCCCAACGCAGGTCGTTTTCGGCAGATCGAGGTGCTGACTACTGTGGCCAATGCATTCAACTCCCTCTACTCCCAAGTGTCGGGCCAGCCTGTGCAGATGATCGGCAGCAGTGAGGCAGAGCCTGCTGATGTCTCTACTGAGAAGAAGAGCAGCCAGGCCAGGAATGTTGCCAAGATTATAAAGAAGACCCTCACCAAGCACAACCTTCTGAACCTGGGATTGGTTGACTTGGCCCTCACGTCCTCTGAACAAGGTGATAAGGGAGACCTGTCTCATGCTGAGGCGGAGGAGAAGAACGAGCTGAAGCAATCAAAAGCTTTCAGGAGGAAAGAGTCCCCTTGGTTGGCCACGGTGGCCGAGGAGACCAATGTGGGCCCAGTTCGGAGTGACGCCAACCTTGCCAACGGTGACTTAGAGTCCAAAGAGACGCATTTCGCTCCGCAGGAAAGTTTGAGCAGGGAGGACACCCTGTGGAGAGAAGAAGCAAAACCATCAGCAACCACCATCCCAGACAAGGAACCTTCTGGCCAGCTGATCAACCCCCTCGTTGCCCATCTCCTCACGCAGCCAAAGGACTCCTTTGAGATGGAGGAGGTAGAGTGTCCACCATCCCCAGCATATTGCATTCGAGTGGCCATCTTGGTCTTGTGTGACATCAGTTGACACTCACTGACACAGTACTGCGTGACCTCACACAGTAGCTATTTCCTATGCTGGTCTTTTCTTTTTTCCACCAAAATGTTTGTCTTGGGAAAAATGGTTTGGTATAAATTTAGACAGAAATCTAAGAATAGGCTGAATAATTGCTCTGAGGGATCTGTGTTTTTTTTCCTGTCGTTAGCTGTTCTTTGTATTGTACAACAATTCAGTCGCTTCCTTTCTACTTCTGATTTAAGGTACAAAGTATCGAAGGAGACCCCTCAACTGGGACACGGCGGATTGGAATTGGTGAGTGTAACGGTCAAGGGCACTCTGCATAGAGGTTCTGTGTTTGTCTAGTAGAATTATTTTGGGCTCTTGTATTTCAACGCAACGGTTTGCAAGAATATTGTAGCCCTACAAACACTGATTAATTGAGCATGACATAAGAAGGCACAGGCCTTGTTTATCTGAAGTCAAGATCAGTCCAGCGGGCTGTGCAGATGAATCACATGTGCAATTGGCACCCGTCCACGAAGGGAAGGCCCTCTTGACATCACCCTAGGTGGGGGAGATGGGGAGGGGCGGGTGCTGTAAACCGTATGCTTTGTATGATAAATGAATCAAACTCTCCCTCTACTGGTGTAAAACCAGTGTGTCAGTACTGAAATGTCTAGTCATCAGTGTTTTTGGATCATTGGCATTTAAAACAGTTAGCCTTTACATTCTTTACAGTTAATGTAACGACTCACCCCCCCAACAGAGCACCCGCTGAGGATGGCCAGCCAGCAATCAGACAGCAGCGGCTTCGCAGATGACCCCTCCCCAGATGGCAGCACTAGCTTTCTAAAGGTGAGAGGTACTGCCCCCTGTGGGTGAGGAGGGCCCATCACAAACCTGCTGACAAGCTCATCTTCACTCATTGATGTGGCTTCTGAGAGTCCGGACCTTTCCCGGAGATACTTTCTGCTGCTGAGCCCAAATCTTCTTCCCTTTTAGTCCTGTTGCACCACTGAATCCAGTTCCCACATTGAATGCTCCAATAGTTTTGCTTTTAAATCTAGTTTTGATGTAGCTTGTATGATTTTGCTTTTGGTTTGAATGCCGAGAGGTAGTTTGTTCTTGCTGTTTAATATGGATATATGTAGGTGAAGCTCCTTTAAAAGAGATGATATTTTGCATGTTAGTGGTTTCAAATTTTGGCTTGTAACTAATACACTTCTCATTCAATCAAGCTACTGACACCATGGTATACATTTCAAGCCTGGAAAGCTGCCAGGTCTACAAAGAACTGAGGGAAAACCTGCCTTTGTCATTTAGAGACTTAGGTAGGCAGCTTGGCACGGAGGGTTGTGACATTTCATCTTGTTTCAACACATTTCTGTAATCTGTTGTGGTTCTGTGCAGGTTCAAGAGAGCTCAGACAGCTGTGACAGCGAGAACACTGTTACGTCGAGTTCTTTTGAGCACAGTATTCCTCTGGATCACCCGGTCTTTGAGAAGCTCTTGGAGGGCTCAGAGCTGTTGACAGTTGTGACTGGGGCGGACTCTAGTAACATGGGAAAGCGGAATGAGGCTGGAGGTGGAGAGGAAGTACCCAGCGGTTTCCCCCTGCTATCTAAACCTACTGCTGAGAATGGGCCTACTGCTGAGCCAACTGGTGTGTCCATCGCTGAGACTGGGCCTACCGCTGAGCCAATCGGTGCGTCGACTGCTGAGATTGGGACTACTGCTGAGTCCACCTATGGACCTACAAGAGAGCTGATCAGTACGACTACTGCTGAGCCAACTGGTTTACATACTGGTGTTGAGAGAGGCTTGGCAGAAGACCCAATTGGTATTCTTACCCCTGAGTCTGTCGGTGTGCCTAACGCTGAACATGTGCCTGCTGCTGAACCTGGTTCTTCAATTGGACCCATCTCTGCTACTGAACACGGCCCCTCGGTTGCAGATTCCATGGTGGATGGTCCCACGCCTTTGGGCCATGGAGATACCCATCAGAAGGCCTCTTCCGTGTACAAGGCCACGTTGACGACAGGGGGACGGCTGGTCACCCAGCAGAGGTTCCCCTTGAAGAGGTCCCGCTCCTTGCCCACCACCCTACTCAGCCCAGCTTGCGTGGTCTCCGCCATCAAGATCCAGATTCAACCCGGGGGCTTGAAGCGGTGTACCCCTCCTACCTTTTCATACCGCTATACACCCGAGGAGGAGTACGAGGAGGAGGAGGCGGAGGCAGAGTCTGTCATGGATGGAGGGGATACGAAGTGGGAGACAACATCCTCAGCCTCCATGGTGAACTCCCCTCCTAATGCCAGGCCTCAGCAGATAGACGAGCACCTTGGCAGGATGCCCTCCCACCTGCCCCGAATGTCCCCCCACCTGAGGGGCTCCTCCTGCTCCCTGCACAGCATACCGCCCGATTGGCCTCAGCGGCCCTTGGCCGATCACTCCCAGCTTTGGAGCGCCTGCAGTGTGCCCAACCTCCACCGAACCTGCAGCCCCTACGGCTGGTCCCACGGCAGTTATACTGCCCCCAGTGTCGCCTCCTGCAGCAACCTCTACAGAGGCGATGACCTCCACGGAAGTCACAGCGGCGTCCCCCGCTACAGGTCCCACAGTTCCCTACACAATGATCACCACAGAGCCCCTTATAGCTCGCCTCACAGTGTTCCTTTTTATGACCATTTCAACTCGCCCGGCTCCGCCCACTGCTGCCATCCCTTCCCCGGTGGCCACATGGCCGCACCCCCCATGCCAAGCCACACCCCCTCCAGCACAGAGATGCAGCTGCAACTGGTTCTGCATGACATCAGGAGCACGGTGCGGAACCTGGACCAGGTATGTTCCTGCCACCACCGCCCTAGGAGTTTCCCTACATGGCAGTATCTGCTGGTGTTCCTGCACCAGGATTTGTTTATTAGCTGACCTCTAAAGCCAACAGATGCCCATCTGACATGATGATTCCTCTGGGAAGTCATCCATAAAGTGTTTCATTTGAAATTTTTTTCACCCTGATTTGCATTCCTCTGCTCCTACTGCCACAATTTTTTTTGTAAGCAAATGGTTCTTCATGTCCTACTTGAACATGAAGAAGCAGTGACATGATTAGATGATTCTACCCAGGCCATATCATTGTCCTGCGCTCCTATGATTCCAGCACCCCCCCCCCCCAAAGGAAAGCTATGGTCACTTGCAGTTCCTGTATGCTCTGTTTTAAGTCCCCGTCTACCACCACAAGTCCTGAGGGTTTAGAGTCCTTATGTAAGCCCATCTGTTGATAGCTGTGCTTGTTTAATCTCTGCGGCTATCTCTGCGCAGTGCTCATCCCACAACAGCATGCCCTCTCCCGCCCCTGGCAGCCAGATGTCTGCTCCCCTGCTCTGTGAGGTGGGTTCCTTCGCCTGATTTGCTTAGGGAAGCTTTACGATAGGGTGTGATCATCTTGATCGGGGCCGGAGCTCTGAAATTGGCTCCTATCCCATTTCCATTGCCTCTGCAGAACACCCTCCAAGAAATGCAGGGAATCCGGAGGAACCTTAACACCTACCGCGCTCAGATGATGAACCTTGAACTCGCCCTGGTGCGGCAGCAATGCTCTGTCTACCAGGACTTGAGCGAGGAAGAGAGGTGGGTCTAGCTCTTGATCTGTCCTCTTTTCCTGAAAGGATTATGACATTGAGCTTGATGTGCACTGCACACAGCATTTTATTCCACGTGACAAATCCAGACTGTTTTCAAGGATTGGTTTAGGGGAAGTATGTGGCTCAGCGGGTTAGGCTGACGTGCCTGTGATCAGAAGGTCGCTGGTTCAAAACCCTCAAGCAGCAGAATGATTTCTATTTTGGGCCACTGAGTAAGTCCTTTAACCCAAATTGCTCTGTTGTCTACCAAAGCTCCTATAGCTCAACAAACGAAGTAGGGTTAGGTGACCCTGATCCTGCAGTACCGGTATCCAGCTGGTTTTCTGTCCTACCGGATCAGTTACTATCAGGTAGCCTGAGATCAGGTTCATCGGAGACCTGATGGGAAAGAAATCCTTCTACCAGCACTCCAGGATCAGGGTTGCCTAACCCTGAAGTAAATCATAGTGCTAACTTAAATCCCATAGTAGAATGTAGGTTTTAGTGTTTAAACAGCATGGGAAGCTTGTCGCCTCTGAGCATATCGCTTGATTCGGCGATATACGGGATGCCCCGCCTACCACGTCAGACCAATCCCACTGGGCTGGTTGATCCAAGTTCTGGTTTCCCCCTCGCAACATGAAAAACACAGCTGGCAGCACCCAGCCACCGCAATACCAGGCGCGCCTCCTCCAATACAGTCTGTAATGTAACACAGGGACCCCATGCAAGTGCGTGATTTGAGTGGTGGCAGACACTGCTGGTGAATGGTTTTGCGTTTCATTCTTCACTTCTCCCTCAGATTTGTGCCTCACATTACAGACAGATCTATCCTTGCTATCAGGCAGGAGGAAATACAGCTGCAGCAGCTGCGCAGTGCAGTCCGTCGGGAGCTGCAGGAGCTAGAGCTGCAGCTGGAGGATCGTCTTCTCTCCCTGGAAGAGCAGCTGCGTTGCTCTGACATCATGGGCCTCTACCGCCACCCAATGGTCAGTTTCTGCAACTGCACACACAAACTGAATGAAGCATGCCAGTTAGTTCATAAAGAATGGTTGTTTTAGATTTTCCCTGTAAATCCAGCAAACCGAATCTCCAGCATTTTGGGGTGTATAGATATTTGAATATTGAAAAAACCTTGAAGCCTGATAAATTGAGCTGATTTGTTCCCGGGGGGGCAGTGCTTGTACTCGCATGTAGTGCGCATCAGTGGATTAGACCCCTGTGCCTGCGATCGGAAGGTTTCCGACTCAAGGCCCACCCTCGACAGAATAGTCGCATTCTGTCGGCCCCTTGAGCAAGGCCCTTAACCCCCCTGAGATTCTTCAGGGGCGGCGATCGAATGGCTGACCCTGGGCATGGACCCCAAACAATTGTTGTATTTTCCAAAGGATAGGATATTCGTACTCCTATTTGTACGATTAGCAAATAAAGCCTCGTTTCAGTTTAGTTATGTTTTCATTTCCATTTCGTTGCATTTCAGGGTCACAGGATGGACAGCTTGTCGAACATCTCTTCCCAGACAGTAACCGGAGTGGTAAGTGTAAGGAACACAGGCCACTTCAGGAATCCATCCAGTAGTCCCTGCTTACATTAGGCTCTCGGTATCCGCAGGGCTCAGAGGTCACAAGGGAGCGGCTCAGCCACGGGGGCCGGCACGGTGTCACCCGCTCCAACGCCTCTAGCCGCTCCACCAGCCCGTGCCAATCCGCCCCATCCGGCGGCCCCGCCTGGGATCACCATTCCCAGTCTCCTGGGTCTTCCAGCCCGCCTAGGGAGAGGGTGTACCGGGCTTCAGTCTGCCTCACACCCGCCCCCCCGCCCCGGCCAGGCCAGACCCCCTCCTTGGATGCCAAGCAGCCAGATCAAGCCGACCCCGGGCCGACGCAGGCCCCGGCTGGGGAAGGAGGTGGAGCGGAAGCTGCAAACAGCCCCCAGCTACAACAGCTCCTGCAGCAGGTGAGGGGGAGGTGATGGGCCCGTCTGCAGTGGATGTAACTCTCTCTGGCCATAAATATTTCGCTGGATGGTGTCCCAAAAGCCTAAGACGACATACAATTTTCCATGCTCATTCTGAATGCGTTCCTCCCCCCAGGTCAGAGAAAGCATAGCCAAGGAAGTCCGACAGCAGATTCTGACTGAGCTGCTGGCTGCGGTTTCACCGAGGAGGTAACCCCTGGCAACAAGTGAGCTGGTATTGCAAGCAATCTTAATTTGCAGGTTTCTGTGTCTGAGAGAGAGAGCGCTAATCATTCCTATGCTTGCTTTCTTGTCATCATGTCACGCATTTTGGGACCACTGCTGTGCAGGACCTGCAGGGTCTGTCTGTAGAGGCAGAGGGTACAGTGTGTGTGGGGGGTGTTTACATCCCTCCTTTATCAGCACCTGAGAACCCTCTTCTTCCTTCAGCTTTACACAGAATGTTGAATGTTTTTCAGGGTTTTTTTTTCTGGGATTTATTATTGTGGGGAACATGAGAGGGCTGTAATTTATACAGAGGGGCCGGCCTTGTCATTAGCCAATGATAGACTTTGAATCAGTGAGTGTCCTGTGCACTCTGGGGGCCAATCAGCTTTTCAGCTGGAGCCAGTGGCCCCACCGCAGTAATACACCCCTGGTGCTTTGTTCTGTGGTCGGATACCCCCAGCGTTGCTGAGGTGCCGCTAAAAATGTACTGTGGATCAGTTTGTCCTGCTTCTGGGCTTGACGGAGACTCCCGTGCTTCCCCCTGCCAGGTGAAGATGAGAAATGCCCCGGAAGAGCGGATCACTCAGAACACTGGTAGAGAAACACTGAGAGCGTCTGGCCAACCTACGCGGTTCGGGTGGCTGCATCTACGTTTCCAAGGAGACACTAATGCTACTGTGTGCTCAGCTACTTAAAAGGCCCCCGATCCAGTGCTGACCCCACTTTTTGTAATACAGGTGTTCAGGCAGATGTGCTGTAAAGCAAGTGCTGTGAGTTGAGATGTAGGTTGGTTCAAGAGCTTCGACCATGTGGCCTGGTCACCATAATCGCACCTTTTCTCAGCTCACAAACAGGGGTTCTGTCCTTGCTGCCCGCCTGCAAACTCTACGGTCTCGTAAAACCGTGTTAAATCACACACCTTTCACCTGAAGTATGTGCATCAGCAGTAATATCGCAAAAATGTTTGTATGATAAATGTACGTGGGATTGAGATATGATGGCAGTCCGATAATGCAGGTACAGAACTTTGATCTGTGTTAGGAGTGAGGAGGATCCTCCTAGCTCATCTTCCTGGTAACGGACAGCCTGTATTTGCCTAATGGGTTAGTTCTCTGTAACGCGTGTTTGTATGTGTATGTTTGCGTTTTTGTATTTGTGGGGCCGATGTCATTCGAGGGTTAGGGTCACCTGCTCTCTGCATGTAAAAAATAATTAAAAAAGAAACATTTCCACTGATTTTCTACTTTCACATTCCAATACTAATGACTTCATGAATTAAATATCAGTGGAGGTAACGTTCACAAGAATGTTTGTTTACCTTTGCTCCTGGGATGCTCGAGGGAAGATGTCTAAAGCAGAACATTAATAAAGATTTATTTATTTTGAATACATAAAGTACTTTTGTGGTTCATTTGGGTTCACTTCTTGCGGGACTCGAAGGGGGCATTTGAAGATGCGCATATAAAAGGTCGAAACCCCGCAGATCTGTCACGGTAAGGTAATATTGCTCTGATTTCACACCACAGCCTATTTTAACACTGTTCAATCTAGCACTTCATTGCCATGGAAACACTCTTTTAGAGGAGTCTGTGGGCGAAGCCAGAAGCCAGTTCCCTTTCTGCTCTGCATTTACTTCTGCTGTTTTCAGTGAGTTTGCTTTTAGTTAGATTTTAAAAAGATTCTTTCCAGGATCTCCTCAATAAAGTCTTCTATGTTTCACAGTGAACTGAGTCAGCTGGATTATATAGGGTATAATTGTGTTTTTTATATATAAATTGCATAAAGTGTATAAATTGTTCCATTTCACCCTGTGCAGTAGCTGTTGACCACTATTATCTGTCATGAAGTTACCAGGTAATACCAATTAATTTAATTGTTAGTGTATTTTTTTAACTTTAATATAATTTTTTTTTTTTTTTAAAGGTTTATTTTTAGTTCAGGAGTGCGTGTGTGTGTGAGTTCACACATCTGTTCAGCAGCTTTTGTGCACTTAAAAATAAATTTGTATATATTTACATGTGTTCCCGGTGATGTACTGTACTTGATAAGCAGTTATGAAGGATTATATATGTGTATTGCATCCTCCCCCCAACTGCTGATCCTGTTCAGGGGTCGCAGGAAGCGTAGGAAAAAAGCAGTGGACACCCTGAATAGTTTGTTGGTCCATTACATCGCACACATTTACAGACACAAGTACTTGTGCACACAAGAACACACAATGGCCGTGTTAGAGACGGAAATTTGCCTAACCGTGAGAGGAAGGCCTAACAGCGGAGAACATGGAAACTCCACACGGAGGCAAAAGTGAAGCCCTCAACATTGGAGGTGTGAGATGAGTGTTGACACTTAACACATTCATTTGCTTCCCTATTTATATGACCACATCAGCCAATCGATCTGCCTGTCTATGGTCAGGTGATAGGAAACCTGGACGATGTCATAGTCGGTCCTGCCATGACACCTGGATAGTTGCTTCTCGGGTGGTTATGCACTTTTAATCTTTTTTAAAAACACTCTACAGGTGGGTTTGTCAGCTTTCCTGATTTTCACAATGTAAGAAGTGGTAGTTTGGGAAGAGGCGCTCTTAAAATAAGACTCAAATGAATTAATTCAATAATTCCAATTCAGTTTATCTTGCCTAACATATCTGGGTAGGCCTTGCCTAGTGAATTTTTTTTTTGTATTAATTTTTTAAAATATATTTTCCTGATGCAGTACACAAAAAAAAGTCAGTGCCGACCCTATCACCAGAGCTGTTATGTGGACCAGAGCATTTATAATTTAGCGATTTTTAAATTTCTTTGTCTAAATAGAGGTTCCTGACAAAGTCAAAAAGCCTTGATGCGGTAAACGAATGCATGTGGTGCTTTTATGCATTTAAAACTTACAAATGCCTAACACCATAGGAAGGTTTAACTGGTGTAATAAATCTGAAATAAGCCAGTAACCCTGCTCCATTGAACAGGCCACTGGTCAACCTATGGCATATGCAAACTAAGTGGCTGCTTAGTGCCCAGTGACCACCAGGGGGCGTCTGATCAGCCTGTGGAGTGTGTGAGTGTTATGGCGAGGGGCCGCAAAAAGGGGTTGAACTGACAATTAAATTGGATTCACTGTGGCCAGGCTAGATGGTACAGCATGCTTACCAGAGCCTTTCTGCAGGAACCTCAGGTCCCCTCTGTGGAGTAAGAGCTGCTTCATCTCTGCACTCTGTCTAAATGCACTTAGCGTAAGACAACAAAAGCCGGCGGAAATGGCCGCCTCTGACACTTCAGCGGCTCATCCCCCCAACCCCACCCCGATGGACTGTAATTACATCACGAGCTTTTATAAGATGAGAGCAAGATTTGCCGCTAGCTTTGGGCAGAACAGGCCCAAAGGGGAAAATCTGAGCATTTCCTGCTGCAAGATAACTTCGTAAAGGACGACAAGCCATAAATTCCTTTCTTATTACCGCTGCCAATTATGGTCCCTCCTGTCCCTGGGAATTAACTCGCAGTAATGGTTTTTATTTTTAATGAGGTTTACAGTAGTATACCGACGTCAGAAAGAGCCGTAAGACTCAATGCAGCTCATCCCTGTGATCACAAAAATAGAAACCCAGAAAGATAGCGCAGATATTGCTCATAGTTTCCAGCTTATGCCGTAACAGTGCGCGGAGATACAGGCATCATGCCGGAAGAATCCACACCTATTGTTTTATGGAGCTTACAGCAGGTTCATGCCTGTGGTGGCAGGTGGGGTGGGGGGGGGACAGGCATCTCAGAGAGCCGCGACACACAAAACAACACGGCAAGCCTTCCCAGGGCGTCATCAATAATGCAGGCCGTATTGGCAGCCCCCACTGGGAGCTGGTGTTGCACTTTTCCAGCAGGCTGCTAATCAAACCTGCAGCGGAGGTTCATTGCCACTATGGGAACCGGGAGCCCATGGTCGGCTTGCGGAACATTCCGGAAAGCGGCTGGGTTGGGGGGGGACTACAGTGGGTCCGGCCTCATGTTGAGGCACATTGGGGCAGGCTGCATACGAGGGGGGTTGATTCAGGACTCGTGGGGCGACTATGTTGCGCTTATGTTTCTCCATGCTGTTGTACCATCCACACAGCTCCCTAACCCTCCCTCCCTTCCTGTCCTCTTTCTTCTCTCCTCTCCCTCTCTCTCTTCCTCTCTCTCTCTCTCTCTCTCTCTCTCTCTCTCTCTCGTTCTCTCTTTCCCTGTCTTTCTCTTTCCCACTGTCTTCCTGCTCGGACCATGGAACCCAACAGTCCCAAGAAGATCCAGTTTGCGGTTCCGCCTCTACAGAACCACCTAGACCCACAAGCTGCAGAACATGTAAGTAAAAGGCTCCTAATTGCCCCCCCCCCGCCACCTCCTGAAATGGGGGCTTAATGAGGATGTTGAGGCCTGTAGAGTTTCTACACTTTCGAAAGAATGATCAAATATCTTTCTTTTTTTTTGCTGTTGAAGAAAACTCTTTTCTCCTGGGGTTATTTTTGCGAGACACGTTTTATGCGAGATGTCACACTGGGGAATTGAGTGCAAGGAATTCATAGCAGATGCAGAGCCTGGGTAAATATTATTAGCTACTTCTTAGCGTTTTGCCTCTAATTACTCATGTCTGAGCCCCGTTTGCTCACCTCTGCTGTCACCTTTTTTCACGACATTCAACTCGGCGTAAAACCGCATGTCAGGTTTATATGTTGCGCTACAACTTAGCTGAAGACTAATTAACAGAAAATATGAAATTGCGTTTGAAGTAAGAACTGTTTGAAGGCTGACGGTCTGTGACTGAGTCTTTACTGGAAGAGCACTTAGATGATGCTCTGGGTTTCAGTGAGGAACACTCTTTGGTCTCCCTGTCAGTACCATCAGCGTTGGGCTTGGTAGTACATGTACATTTTGCTCTGTGTCAGAGCGTTGGCCTTACGCTGATTACGGCACATCTTCGGAAATGAAGTAATGCGCTCTGGCGCGCACCCACTCCCGAGCCCTAAGTGGTCATTGATCTGAGTTAAAAACATAAATTGTCCTGGAGTCCGGGTAGCTTACTGTTTCGTTTCAGTGTACGGAAATAGATATAAAACCGATGCCCGAGCAGCCTGGGTTTAGACACGCAAGCCGCATCCATCGTAAGCAAGTCATCTGGAGACCCACATACTTAGCTGTAATTTTGCACTTAGTTTTAAGAGAAGTCCCATTACTTGACGCCAGACTCGCCGCTCGTAGCG
>JABFEB020000035.1:9154184-9164723 GCA_019775895.2 Stomatorhinus ivindoensis
ATTATTATTATTATTATTATTATTATTATTATTTTGTTTGGTTGCCTGTGCTTATGGTTAGGGCTGGGTAGGGGTTAAGGTTGTCATAGTTAGCATTAGCATTTTCCCCATAGAGATAAAAGAGTGGTACCCAAAAAGATATGATTACACGACTGTGTGTGTGTGGTGGAGAGGACATACATGTGATCTACACAGCCCATGGGGGAATAAGGTTACGCATGACAGCATCCACACAATACACTGATCAGGCATTTTCCTTTCATATGAACATCAGAAGAGATTTGATACTGTGAGCTAATTGGCATTTGTTTTTGTATCTCCTCACTTCCTTTATGATATGTTTACAGATAAAATTGAAATGTTCAAGTTTTGAAGTTTGCAGTTAATTTTTCCATATTTTTTGTTCATTACATAGTGTTTTAGGCCAATCTTTGACGGCTGTGGGGGGAACATCTTAATTGATCAAAGTTGCTCAGTTGAAGAACAAATTTGAATATTGAGTCGCCTAGTCTACTGAAGGCTTTTACGGACTCCGAGGCCGATAGCGATGGTCTGGGAGATAAACTGGCTCATGGTCTTGAAATGAATAGAAATGAAATAAGGTAATTCTGCATGAACTCTGGATGTAACAACTGTGGGACAGAAACACACACACAGTCCCTGAGCAGAATCTGGGCCTGGCTGAGCGAAATCTGGGTCTACTTCAGCGCTTTCAGACCAGTGTCTCTGCCTGAGTGTATCATCAAGCTGGTGCCTCTCTGGGTGGGTGGAGCTAATTGTGCACTTCATCTGTGATTTGCACTGGCCTAGCAGCCTTTCCCTTGTGTCTGCAGGCGAGGTCCAACCCATCTCCTACCCAGAGGCCCACATCTGCTCAAACTGCTACACTATGCACACAATCTGTTTAGCAGGACCGCCAGCTGCCCACTGCTGAGCCGAGGTCACATGGGTCTGGGGTACATCTCTTGAATGCAGCCTCCCTTGTTCATGATCAGTGTCCGCCTGGTCGGGGCATGTACGAGGGTGAGGCCTCTGGGGATCCCCCTGAAAGGTGATTGGCCACCTGCGTTGTCACTCAACAATTCATAAATATCATTGGCTGATGATGAATTTGCCCCCTCTATATGAATTATGCTCCTTCTCATGCCCCCCCAACAGAATTATCTCTGTTCCTGGAGGTGGGTCGGCTTCCCCTGCTAGGTACTCCTTTCATCAAAAACTCCATATTGGACCATTTTCTTCAAGCACAAATCATCTGGACTGTAATTAGGAAGCCAGGAGAAGGCCAGCTCAGCACCATGCAGACCCTGCTGGGTTGTCCCTTATGTCTCAGGAAACCGTCCAGGTTCTCTATTTGTACTGATTAGATTCTGCTCTCCTATGTGAGTATAACTCACACTATCGACTACCAGCCTTTACTTATATTGCATGAGGGTCTAATCATGGTGAGTGCTCTGCTTGAGCAAAGGTGTTTCCACTGTTGATGTTTAGTTAAAAGGCATTTTACAGATACTGCTTTATCTGTCTTCCTTATACGTGCACTATATAAATCTATACAGTGCTTTATAGCTAGCTGTTCCACAATTAAGCAACAACGCCCCCTTCTGGCCAGTCAGCCTTACTGTCCGTGAAGAAGTACTTTGCGCTATCCTTAGTATCTGCTTCTACAAAACTCAGTTAACCCCTACAGGTAAATATATAGTCTTTTCACACCATATCATTCTTTGCCAAAGTGCTTCTAGTGCTATTGTGCTTTAGATGTACTTTATATCTCCTGAATACCTCATGGTATTACGAATTTTACTGCTAAGTGCACATACACAGTTCCTGATCTCCAGAAACGACTCTGTCCGTGTGGCCACAAAGACATATGCTATTAATATTTCATTCAGGACAATAAAATAGTAGATCCTTTCCTATGAAAAGGTTATAACTGCCGTAGTCACGAAGGGAGCAAACCTGCAGGAGTTTCACCGTACGAATTGCACCATACGAGGAGAAACACGATTCAGTGCCGGCTCACGTTCCATAGGCCTGCTGCTACGCCTTGGTACTTCATGTCTGTCACTGGTAAAGTTAACATAAAGGAACAAATTCGGGTGCTTTTTTGCAGTCTGCACACGCAACGTTTCACCACAGCAGAACTTCCTCTCCAGATTTCTCTCCATTGGAAGCATACGAAAGGTCCATTATGCGTTAAATTATCCAGGAGCGTCTGCACACCTGCAATCTCTCTGCAGTCAAGAGAAGCTGACTGATTAGAGGGTCCTTGGGCCACCACCTTTAATTCCCCCGAGAGCCTGAAATTGATTGGGGGGGGGGGGGCATTCAGTAGTTTTGTTTGACATCTCGTTTGTGCCTGTTTTTTTTTTTTGAGAAAATGATTAATTGCCTGCTGAGAGATCAATTGCAAATAATACGTGTGTTGATGAGGAGGAATCGTTAAGCTTTGCAAATCAGCCAAGAACTCGGGTAAGGTAGGGAACAGTGACACGGAGCCTAGACATACCAAATGGAGACTGCTGTTGGACCATAGGGTAAACAGGGATTTTATTTTGACAGTCATGCTTCTTTTTTCCCTGTGTGCTGTGACCTGTGCTGTTGTAGGGCTATATCAGCCTAACCTCTGATCCCCAGGAGGCTTACAGTGGTCATTTTGGTAGGAAGTCTTTGAGGAGATTTTCATTGAACAGGAGGAAGAGCAATGCATAAATTTGCCTATAGACCTCACATCTGCTTTCTTCCAGAAGCTGACGACAAGCGGACGACGAGCAATCCAGGAGAGGTGGGTCACATCCTGGACCTGGATGATTGGTTTTACACTGCGACGGATGGGATTTGGCCACCTCTATGCATTAGAGAGACACAGGCTCTAATCGGGTTTGCAGAAGAAATTGTGCGTCTTTCCTTTGAAGTGAACCGTGCTAAACTGAGAAAAGTGCACCTTTTTATGTCACGGATCCGGCCTATGAAAGGCAATCGCTCACTTTCCATTTTTCCAGACACCACTTAAACGTCCCGGTCGCGTCCTATCATTTCCTTGAGATGTTCTGCATGGGGGCCAGGACTAATACGGTTATCATCGATCGCCTGGATGGATCCTGCACCTGAAATAGTGCAACGGTAACCAGATCGCCTTAATGTCGCCACTTTGTTCTGCGTTCCAGGCCCGGGATGCAGAGCCAGCCCCTCCGCAGGAGGATCTCAGGGGTTACGCCCTGCCCACCATGAGAGGTACGGTGACACACCCTCACCCCGACCAACTCATCCACATGTTCTCTCTTCTGTTGCCCCGTTTACTTTGCCACCACTCAGCCATGACAGAAAATAAATGCAAAAGAAAATGTGTTTATAAAAATCTGTGATTTAATTTTAAACAGGAATGAACTAAACATGGAGTGAGAAACAGTGTAATGTTTGTGTGAATGACACTTTATGAATTTTAAGCGCCAACTCACACAAGAATTTACATTTCATTTGTTTGGCAGATGCTTTGATACACAGCTATGTATGTTTGTGAGAAAGCAGGGGTCAGACAGACCCTAGAGAAATTGCAGCCCAAGAGCCTTTCTCAAGGGCCCAATGGTGAAAAAACTCTGCTGACCCTGCGAGTTGAATCGGTGGCACAACGTCCTACCCTGCTGAGCCACCCCGCACACAACCACATGAGCTTGACAAATTAAACCTGATGGTTGCCACAAAATAAATACCGTTAGGATAGATGGGAAAAGAAGTTGGCAAACTGTGGACCCATCGTGTGTGTGGGTGGCTGACCATGAGAAGAGATGAGGACAGGAAGTGAGGCTATGTGTGTCGCCTGGTTTCAAGCCCAAATCTAGCAGATCGTGGTGGACGAGACTCCCGCCACACCAGAGACGAGTTAGCGGAGCGTAATCCAGGCAGCCATGGAAGTGAGATATATTAAGCGCACAAGGTGTGCTGCTGATGCTATTGGTCCTTATCAAGTCACGTGACTCTATGGGGAAAAAAAGTTTCTTTTTATTTTTGGCACGAAACGACGTTTGCAATATTCTGACCATGGGCAGCAATACTATGCGGGGCTTGAGTGATTGTAGGGTGAAAGTAAATGCGGGAGATGTTCTCGCGCTGATGATGACATTTTTTCTGCTGTAGGTATAATGGCTCCATTAGGGTAAAGAGAGACCTGGGCTTTGGGGAGCTGCATGATTGGTGTTTGCAGCTGTGCTGTTGCAAGGAGCTCTGTGTGAGAGAGGGGCCATTAGTCATGTGACACACGGATCGCTCATCCGTTCACAGTGGACTCTGCGGAGCACGCACACACGCAGACGGCGACCAGCACCGACTCACACAGCCACACCGACTCACACAGCCACACCGACTCACACAGCCACACATAAATGGAGACGCTTAAACCCACAGTCATTCACACGCTGGAGGGAATTGCATGCAGGCACTCAGGGAAAAAAAGAGACTAATTTGCACATTTTTTTTGCCATGTCCATTAGGTGTGATTGCAGCTTTGTGGTTTTACAAAGCCAGCCAGTTTTTCAGTCAGCTGACACCTGAGGAGCTGGAATATAATTGGAGGAATTAATTACTGACTTAGCAAGGGACCTGCGAGGGCATTTAGAGCCCTGCAACATGACGCCTGCATGCAGCGCAGAGAGGCTTCAGCAGTGTCTCGAAAACGTTAGGGAAGCATTTAAGGGCTGTTCCAGAAACTCATTGCTGACTCATGGAGGGTGGAACCGACATGAAATTTACACACCCTTTACCTCACTGGTGGGAAGGAGGGGTGTGGGGGGGCAGTGGAGATGCATTCCTCCATCCTGACATACAGACAAGCAATGACCACTAGCAAGGGCACTCAGCATCCCGCCCCAGACTAGCTAACCTAAAGTGCCTCCACTCCATCCTATGTCATTACCCACGATGCCATTCACTTACAGATCAGGGGGTGGAACCATATCATTATAGCATTAGGTCGGGTCATGAACGGAATATCTCTCATGCTTGTCCCTATAGTTACAAGCTGCCAATGCCATGGAGGAGGGGCAGTCAAACTCATTCAGATCTCTACTAAATAAAATGATACTAACACATTTTAAATATTCAGCTACTGTCTGAATGGCCCGTTCTTATGTTCTTATAAGACGCTCAAAGTAGAGGAAGTACTTAAATCCTTAGAAAAGGTAGATAATTAAATGGAGTGCTTCAGCTTGTGGATTACGCTGGCTGTTGGAGTGACCTCCCATGCTTCACGGTGACACGTCTGCCCTTCCCGGCTACGTGCAGAGCTGCAGCTGGTCATGGAGCAGCACCTTCAAAAGCAGGAAGACATGGAGGCAGGACCAAGTGTAGGCATGGAGCCCTCCAGTCCAATCACGGAGCAGTATTGCCCCAGTATTGGCCAATGGGCCAATCACAGCAGCCCGCAGAACAATGGAAATGAGGGCTACACAAGTTCACTTCATAGTGCAGAGGAAAGCATGGAAAGCAGCTCCCCTGCGGGTAAGTTCCACGTGCTGCTGTTATTCTTCACCATAAAGCATGGATCGTCGATGAATTTACATTATTAGCTTGAAATTGCTTTTCATGTGAAATGTATTCCCTGCTGTGTACCTGTGTGGTGTGCTCAAAGAAAGAGTGATGAAGAAAAGTATGTAGTTTGAGATTCCAGACTCAGGTTGAACTGATCCTCCAAAAAACAAACAGAATTGTAGATTTCTGAAATCTGACGAGTTATCATAAGCCTAGAATGAATTCCTTCTGGATACGGGAACTGAAGTGCCAGGTGTCCGTTTAAACACGAGGGGGGAGAAAAAGTAGCCAACAAAGCAAGCCCAGTCACCTGACAGCCCTGTGAGAGAGCTGTGGGCCACAGGGGGTAGCGGCATGGAACAGCGATCTGATGTCTGCAAGCCAAACCTCTTTATATCACGAACAATTTGTCCCCATGGTATCTTGAGGGGGGAACCTTCTTCAGTGATTTAATCCTTTACATTTGTTCTTAACACAGACCGTCCCGTCTCGCCATTGCAAGCGTCAATATGATGTAAATATTACTTCCTGAATGGCTGATGTCAAGCGATATTCTGGAGACTTGAGAGGCTGTCCTGAGGGTTATTCATAGCATTGCTTTGTGTTGTGTTTTCTTCTTCTGTTTTGTATGATCTTATTGTGTATAATGTTCATCTTCATTATTGTATTTACGGTGCCTTACAGGAGATTCGTCAGCGTCAGAGTTCCAGCAGGAAACCCTGTCCAGTCCATCGTCCATCTCTCGATAGCCACACTACCCTGAGGAGTCTTCTTCTGGCCTACAGCTGTCCTTCACCCACCAAAATGCATCTCGCACCACAAGCCGCCATCGCCACCTCCATTCTTGCCCACAGTTCAGCAATAGTTTTCTCGCTATATACCGTGTTGGTATTTATTATATAAAATTAGATTTTTATCTATGGTTTGTTCTGACGGGAGATTGGCATGGTGATTTTCATAATGATCTTTTTAGATAAAGAATACTTGTATCATTTCCTATGGTTTGTTTAAGTTTGGCCTTGTTAAGCATTTAATCCACCTGTATAATGTGTCAAAGTGAATAAACATTCATTTAAAAAGTCCCAGTTCTTACAGGGCTGGAGATGCTGTCAGATTATTTATAACATCCTGAAAATGAATTCTATATACATGATTTATATACAGAAAACGGTATGCGCAGTGGAGGTTAATGGTGTCTGACTGGTATATAGCAAAGTTTCCCTTTAATGTTAGTGAATACTGGCATAACAGAGATGCCTAGATAGCAGGTGACACTGGTTCATGATAGCAGATAATAAGAGGGGATAGATAACATTTCACTGCAGGAGATGCCAATACGAAGTGGGAAAGTATTGTTTAATGGCAATAGATCCCGAAAAAGAAGTGATTAGTACTATTTAATGGTACTGGATACTAACAGAAAGTGAACAGTACTGTTTACAGGCAGTGAACATCCATAGGAAGTGGTCAGTAATGTTTATTCTTACTAGATACCAATGGTAAGTGGATAGTACTTTTTTATGGCACTATATGCCAATGGGAAATGAGTAGTACAGCTTACAGGCAGTGGACACCCATGGGAAGTAATGTTTACTCTTACTAGATATCAATGGGAAGTGAATAGCACTCTTTAATAGTACTATATGCCAATAGGAAGTGGGCAGTATTGCTTACTGGCCATATATAGCAAAAGGACAATGATGTTTAATGGAAGTAGAGTGCTATATCTAAGTTACTGGATACTAGCGGAGAGTCAGAAATGAAATTGTGTGCCATTGGACCGTCTTCACATCATCACTTCAGTATCTGACCCTGCCTGCTGTGGAGGTCAGTGAGTTAGCTCAGGGGACAGGCTGTGAGTGCAGAGGGGAGAAAGCAAGCATTAGCGGGTGTGCAGAGAGAGAGTTAGGGAGGGAGAGAGAGAGATGGGGGGGTGGAGAGAGGGAGGGAGAGGAAGAGAGAGAGGGTGAGTAGCATCAGAGTGCCGCAGCAGCCAGTGGGCGGGGGCGCCGTGCTGGACTGTGTGCCTAACACCCAGGCCTTCTTCACGAATGAAGACTTTTAAACCTTTCGGGAACAAAGTCTGAGTAGAAACAAAGGAGGTGGAGAGTATCTTCTCACCCGACACTAATGAGGGCATGACAGAACAACTACGCCACCCCGCAACAGGTGGAACACTGTGGGATGGACCTAGAGGATCTGTGGGAAAAGGAGTGCCAGATTGCCACTGATTTCCCTGGTGTGTAAACAAAAAGACTCAGCAAATCTGTCTTCTCCCTATAGCTTTGGCAAGTACAGCTTAACAGACAGAAATATTCATGACAAAGTCATACTTAGAAACGTTTTGCTAACACTCTGTCTTGGTTTAGTCACTGGTGGCTGGAAGTTTGACTGTCACTGTGTTTCTCCGCATTCGGTCCTCTGACAAACGGTGGGTGCTTGGAAGCCACGCTCAGTCTATCATAAACCACGGAAGGGCTGCGTACAGGCTCCTTACAGGGCCGTGGTGGGCTTGCTGTCTGCTTGTGGGGCAGCAGACTTAATATGTCATCTCCAGGCCTTTCGGAGGGCTGGTGTTGCTAATGTCATCTTGTGTCTTGCCCACGCTAAATGATAAAGGGCTCCCTGATGTGAGCGTAACAGCTAGCTGCCCGTGCTCAGGACACGCCGGCATTTGATTAACATCAAGCCTTTGTGACTAACAATGTGATATTACACAGCGTGTATCGCACGTAAGCTCGGTATGTTAATGCTGTCATGAGCACTGAAGTACTAACATTACTCTGACAGCACAGCTGTCGCACATTTCCACACACAAAGCTCAGTGAATTTATATCCAGTTATACAGATAACTGATGAAACCTATGCAAGTTTGATAGAGGAAAAAAAAACATTTAGCCTAATCCACAGGTAGGGCTCCAGGTTAATTAACAGGCAGGGAAGCTCATTTTCAATTGAATATAAATATCAACAGAATATCTTTATATGAACCTATAAATGAAGAACAGAAAGGGGCTTCTGGACATTAAGGATGCGTTAAGTCCCCTGCTTAATGACCGGAGAACTGAAATGAAAAGTCATCTGACTGCAGAATCCGGTTGTGCTTCTGCAGAGCTGCACTGTGATCTGGAGTTTTCCTGGTATGTGCGGAGAAAGGCAACAAGATATAGTGTGGCAAGGGGGAGCAGGGACCCCGTCTTTAATAAATAACAATACATTAAAGACTGAAAATAAAACCAATGTACAAAAACAGAAAAAATAATATCTGGGAAGCAAAGATGTGATGGTGGCATCAGGGGGCATCCGGGTTCTCCTGGCATGGCTCTGGATTCTCCCCTGCGAAGAGATGTCACTTGTCGGTCACCATGGCAACCAGGTTTAACCCTGATGAGATGCGTTGCTCACTCAGGCTGTGGTACAGCGCTGAGCAAACGCTTCTCCACGCGCACACTTGTCACAAACCTCCGTCGCCGTTCCACGGCGGCTGCTCGGAGTCGGGCGCCTGCGCGTCCGAGCCAGCCTCCGGTGACCCAACATCGCCCTCTGCTGGCGGTGAAGGGGGCTCCTGCTCCAGGGAGTTCTGGGAGTTTGCATTGCTCAGTTCATTTGCGTTGGACTCTGCCTCGCCGTCCATCTGCAGGCGGTTCTGTGACGATGCTGCATCTCTCCCGTCAGAGGCCTCGACCTTCTCGTCCCCCGCTGGGCCTTTTCTGCCAGAGGACATCTCTCTCTCCTTATTGGCCAGCTCTGCTCACCAGGCAACATAACATAGGCATCAGCCTGGGATTTCTTACTGCTGAACAGTGTAATGTTTACAAGAAGCAAATAAACCATATATCCTGGCACATTCTGGACCTGGACTGCTAAACTGGCACCTTGCACAGCCAGCTCCTTCCAGCACTCCTTGTTTTGCTGGATGACACTGGCCAGCGTGTGTCGCACATGCTTCAGGTCGATGCCAGCCAGGGAGTAGTCTATGGAAGCCCCTTGATCAGCAGATGAGCCCCGGTCGCTGTGCCTCTGCACGGACTCCACCACTGTGCCCATGCTCCCACCGCTCAGGCTGACCGGGAAGAGGACACGTGAACCCCAGAGAATGCTGGGAACTCCGGGCGCGTACCTGCCTCTGGTGACACAGCAACTTGTTTCCGTGTTAATAAGTGTCCTGGTTACCTGTGATCATTATATGTATAATTTCAGGTTGATTAGACTAGTTATTCCATGTGCATGTGTGTGGACTTCCCACCAAGCCCTTGGTGCAACAAACCTGGACCTCTGGTCTCCAGAGTCCGCTGTTCTTAAAGCTTCCTCTATAAGAGGAGTAATAATTTTCTCAGTCGAGTCGATCAGTACAGAGAAGGTTGGTTCAACGATGAAGTCAATAAACCCTAAAAAAGGCATTCACAAATGATGACAAACATAAAACAAATCACCAACACAGAATCCTACACACATTATTATTTGAAGGTCTTTCAGATTAAAACGCTCACTAGTTTTAATCTACCACAAGAGGGCACTCTGGGTTTTTCCCATCTCTCTAAAATCCAAATCTTAATTTGGTACCATGGAAACAGAGACAATGGTTAATAAAGAGCTTCACCTATCTGTGACTGCGCGATCATGGTGGCCTTGCGATCACACAGAGGAGAGAAGGGTAAGCCCAGGTCTGCCTCCTTATCACCCTGCAAGCAGACCAACAAACAGCATCAGGCAGATACCATGAAGTGTCTGGTGATTCAACCTATTAAGATTCAAAGAAGGGAAAAAAACACCTGATTTTGGCTGCATCATAGATGCCCGTATCCAAAGTGACTCACACTCATCATAGATTCCCGTATCCAAAGTGACTAGCACTCATCATAGATGACTGTATCCAAAGTGACTCGCACTCATCATAGATGCCCGTATCCAAAGTGACTCGCACTCATCATAGATTCCCGTATCCAAAGTGACTCGCACTCATCATAGATGCCCGTATCCAAAGTGACTCGCACTCATCATAGATGCCCGTATCCA
>JABFEB020000035.1:9184506-9199603 GCA_019775895.2 Stomatorhinus ivindoensis
ACACAGGGAGCAGTTATAGAAGCAGACCGATGCTCTAAACTGCACCGGCCATAAACAAGTGAGCATAAGCAGATGTCAGATGGACTTTGCTGGCTTGCTTACGGGGGTAATGCAATCAAAGCAGCTCACAGTTACATACTTCTGCCTACTTTTGCAGCCTGGTAGTAGGTGCACTTCATGGAAGAAACCTTCACTAGAAGGACAACCAGTTGGGCATCCCTGGACGGGAACGGGCAATCTTTCAGTCACAACCAGGGCTATTCCACCGATGGCCCGGAGAACGGCGTGCCCAAAGTGCGTGACGAGCGGATGTGGTGGGTGTCATCCTTTCAAAGGAGGATGGATGCAAGGAATCAATCCATTGGGTGGGAAAGGATGTGGTGGGAGGTACTTGTTGAGTGACAAGTGCCCACAAAAGCAATACAGATCCAGTAAACCTTCCCTCTGCATCTCCTCAGTTTGGGTCCAAAACTAAACAGTTTGCCCAGTTGTGTTCTCTCCACATCAAGGGATGGAAAGTATGCACTGGCGACTGCAACCTATTAACTCACGCAAGCTCCGAACATGAAATTCTGGAACAGGGCAGACTTTTGTGCTGGCTTTGAAAGCCGCTAGGGTCGGTTCACGCCTAACAAGGGGCTGCGTTTTAACGCTCACTAATCAGCTAATTAGCAAACCCGGGGGTGTCAAACAGGAGCGTAAGGAGACTACAGGGAGAGAACAGTAGTAACAACAGACACTAGCAGGCGTCAAAGAGACTCAGTAGGACCAGACTGGAGGCTGGGTGTTATTCTTGGTGGGAGGAAGATACAGATTTTTTACGGTAAATAGGATTTAGATGTTCAAGGGTCGGTTTGTTCTCATGACCACAGTCACTCCCACAACACAATAGAAACATGAGTAATACTGGGCAGATTTGTTTGGGATCAGATTAACCAGAGAAATATACAGGTAGGAGGAAGTATGTGGTTCAGTGAACTAGGATTCTGTGCCTGTGAGCGGAAGGTCACCGGTTTAAATCACAGGACCAGTTGGCTGATGCCACCCATGGGCTCATAACCTGTCAACTGCTCTAAGGGTGCTGCACACCAAGCAGCTCTGCCCTTGAACCCCAGTCTTCACTGTGTGTCTCAAAGGACAGCAAGATGGGATATGCAAAGATAAGCATTCACATGTACATGTACTCATGCTTGCACAAATGGCAAATGAAGCACAATTTCATTTACAGCAAAGGAACAGTCATTAACTAATTAATCGAGCAGTGGAGAAGCAGTCAGCGACCACAACACGTCACCTGCTGTTCCCCTGTACAGGGAGGCGTGTTCACCCCACCCAACACAACTTGTCAAGATGGAGTGGGCATTTGCCCTCCATCATCTTACTGTTACCGCTGCCCATCACTCTTTTCTAGAGATTTTCTTCTTCTTCCTATTTACACTAATACTACAGCACTTTACATCAACCATGCCAAACCCTTGCGTATATATCATATATATGGCAAGGTGTTGCAGGCTTAGTTATTTACTGAAAATTCAATGTATTACACACACATATAGTATAGGCCATATTCATAGTTTTTATAAGGATTATCTTTATACTATTATTGTACTTTATTCTGTCATTTATGTAAATATGTATGCATGAAAATTCTCTGCGTGTAAGTTATTTATGTCATTACGGACGCAGCTACTGCGTTTCGTTCTGTTGTGTAACCGCAAAAAGCCTTGATCCCTGATAGTCACAAAAATGGGAACTGCGGATAAGGCGAGGGGGTGGGGGTCAGGGGGGGGGTGAGAGCAGGATAGCGTGCCGGTGTAGTGGTGCTCCAGGGGCCTTCAGCACTGTCCTTCAGCACAGACGCCGTCAGACCTGACTGCGGCTCCTTGCTGGTCCCGTGCCAGCCCTGTATTGGTATTGGCTGTGTCGTATGGAATCCAGGGTTATATCTGGATGCCATTATAATTGTTTTACCATGTATTTTTCCAGTGTTTTTGCAAAGTACCAGCATGGCCCTCCCCTAGCTGCTGTTATCGCACACACGCACAAACCGCTCATTTAGGGCAACTCGAATCCGCAAACTTCACCTCTGTCTTTCAATTCCTGCCTTTGTGGTTCCATGTTTTATAAACAAACAATGGAGTTTGGAAAAAAGGGAACTCTGGGATGGTTTAACTTCCCTGCAAGCCTCCTTTCTTTGTTATGAATGGATTTAGTGGGATGGATTTCGGGAGATGTTGCTCCGTGCCCCGGGGTGGGGATCATCTGCAAGTGTGGCCCACCCTGCCTTTCCACCTTGTTTATTATGCTGTGCACTTTTACCAAAACAACAGTTTCCATGACAAATCATGCTAATGGCACCGTGTCAGTGGTTGGGTGGTGTGTGCTGACGAAGCAGAGGAAAGGAGGCCAGGATCATAAACGGACCGGTGTTTGTCGGAAACTGGGCGGGTGGGGGGGATTAGCTGTTACAAGCGACTTGCCCCCTAACCCTAACCCGTGCCTCATCCAATCAGACGGAGCTGCCGAAACCCGCTCTGGTGAGGGGCGGCTGCTGAGCGATCCGCTGTCGGAGCCTACTTCAGGGCACCAGGAGATACAGGCACAGCGTACGGTCAGAAGCCAGAGGCAAAATTGTCCCTGTTGGGACAGGAAATGACGAAATCCCTGTTTGTTCAATATAGTATTTAACGCACAGTCATAAAAAGAGAAGATATGCTAGATGTATGTTTCTCAGCCAAATCCCCAGGAACCCCCACACAGTCCACGTGTTTCACCCCTCCCAGCTCCCAGCACACTTGAACCAAACAAGCAAAGAAGAAACCAACCAATTCTGAACACCAAATATCTGGTACACGTTTGCTGGAAGCTAGAAGATAGGAAAAATGGACTGAGTGGGTGTCCCTGAGCACCTGCCTGACAGACACTGTGCTGGACCGACAGAATACGGTGCGTCTCCCTCTATCTTTATGGTCGTATGTCCTGCACTGCGATGGGCTGGCTCTGCACCCAGGGTGTCCCCTGCCTTTTATCATGTGCTTCCCGGAATGGGCTCCAGATTCTCTCTCAGCTCTTCTGGATAAGCAGCTAGGACAAAATAGATATGAAGTCACTCTGTCAACAGAAACCTTTTCGTGTGACAGTAACCGATAACGCCAAAGACTCGGCTAAAAGTGTCCAGGCCCAAACTAATGTGGAAAAGTCCAGTCCAAAAATGGCCAGAGCGAAGCCCTTTGGCTGGAGTGGCGTACGGCGCCGCGGCGACCGCCCGCTTTGCCATGTCACACGCCAAATCAGTATCAGGTGTGCCCATGGGGCGAGGAGGGGAGGGGGGGTGCAAATCAGCCTTCGACACGCTCACTGTCCGGTGTAAGACGCTCACGAAGTGGGCTCTGTCGCCGAGCCGTGCAGGCCGACGCAGATGTTATGTTTCATGTCGAAATCCCTCCTGACGTATCCGAAGGTGCTGTTCTTCCTCTGGGTGACAGCGGCGGCAGGAAGCACTGTGACGGCCGCATTTAGCTCCACCGTGTCAAGGCGATGTCACGGAAAACAGGAACTAGAAACTCCCCGACCGGCGGCGCATTTGACCGCCGATAATGCCTGAGCGCTCGGGTGGGGCGGCGGCGTGCTGCGGTACAGTATATCTCTGTGACCCTCGTACTCATGTGCGATGGCGTAAGGAGCTCACGTGTCGGCCAGCGACAGAGAAACAAATGCATGACAAGAGAAGCACATCCCTGAACTGCAGCCAAGCGCACAGATCATGCTGCGCTTGCTTTAGCGGCGCGAGGAAACTTCACCCCCCACTCTCCAAGACTGTCCCTGTCCAGTCATTAGTACACGCCCCCCATAACTCTGCTGGTGAGGCAGCAGCAGCAAATATAAAGATCAATGGCACCCTTGAACGACTAGTATAAATCTATCTCAGCTGACCAGCCATGCTCCCACTTTCCAAATATTAAATTTACCTCTGCAAGTTTATCAATTGCCTCATTTTGTGATTGTTTTTATGGATAACAAAAAAGGAAACAAAGGAAATACTTTTTAAATATATTTGATTGTTCTCCAGATTCATTTAATGGACTGTCTAAGGAAATTACAATTTGGAGAGTGGAACTCATTAATTGCACTGTGGCACTTTCATTTTCCACCAAGTTAACTTGCGGAATTTTGGCTGTTTTGTTTAGCAGCTTAATCTGATGAAAAAACAGGAGCCTCACCTACCATCACAAAGCGTATAGTGAAGCAGTGAAAATGAAAGGAACCATTTAAGAGTGCCGGCAAGCAAAATGCCATTACAGCTTTAAAGACAATTAATTACAGTTCATTACAGAAAATGCAATCCATTTCACTGAAGCTGTCAACATTGTCGACTGCTCCAATGAAACACTGCCAACAGTAAGATTCCATGCAGAAGTCATAAACAACAGAATACTGTTCTAACATTACATTTGAGATTTGCGTCAGACAGCTAAATGAGGTCCTGATGGTGTACATGTACCCCGGGTCCTTGGAAGCCCCCTCCAGCAGGGCAGGCACTCTGAGCCCCACCTGTGTGCTGCCTCCACTGTACAGCACTTAGGGGCTGGCGTCCGGTCTGCCGCTGGCTGCCACATTTCATCGGCTACCCTCACGGCGGGAGCAACAACTGCTTATCTGCATGCAAGCAAAAGTGCAGCAGGTGAAAGAACCTGGCAGATGAAAACATGACTATGACACTCTGAGGCCCTGATTCAGGACCTCACTCTCACTTAACATGCTATCAACACGTGACTCTGCCCACCCAACCTACCTTTTCCAGACTGACTCTATTTGGACACCAGGACAAGTGCACCTTACACCACAGCACAAGGACAACAAACCAAATGTTTACAGGTGTGCCTCTCAGTCGTTCGGGCGCAAATGGTAATGAGAGCCTTTGATTCTTTGCAAGTCAACCCATTATTCAAATGTTCGCCGCACATTAGGGCAATTATATTTTTCTACAGCCACATTTTTAAAAATGTGCTTAATTGCTTAAGACTCTACAAGAAAAATTACCACTGGTTAGAATGAATTCCCCATACACAAAAGCCCTTATCTCAACCAGCTGCCAGGCCATGGTGCAAGCTTGTATAAAGGGGTCAGGGACAAGGCGCCTGTCTTTATGGCAGTGAAGGACGTGAACACAGCAGCTAGACAAGGGCTAATTTATACACAGCTCCATTTAAACCAGAATGTCAGAAGTCAGCTGAAAGAGACTGGCTGCTGACTATGAGACCCGCATACTCGTGTCTAATTCACAGGAACGTCAAACACCCGGTACCATGAGTGACATGCTACAAGGTTCTAGAAAAAGTCAAGAAATGCTATTCATAGACTGTTTTCATTTATTTCTCAATGTGTTGCAGCATACAGGGTTGCGTGCTTGAAGTAATCTAAGGTTATGTAGCTCTAACTGCAAATGGGACAAATGCTTCTTGAAACGTATCGTGGGCGAGATCATGGTGCACTCTCAATCACTGTCTGCTTTAACCCAATAGGAAGGATGAGGCAACTTATCACAACAGGGTTCAAACAGCCAATGATCAACAACACACCATAATCCCTCCCACAGTGGGCACGGAAACCTGATTTTTTTGAGTGCTGACTGTAACAACAGACCTCACAAAACTATAATCTTTCTCAAGCTCAGTTCCTCAAGTAGAAATCTCTCCTTATTCTTCAAATTCTAGCCTTACTCACCTGCCCTGTAATACCCTTGTTAAAATTAATGTGGAAAATTTCACCATATTTTATTCCAAGTCCTAAAAATTAGCCTACAGTATATTATACACCCCATAATATATAATACAGACAGGTAACATTTGGCTTAATCCTTAAAAGGTGTCTGATTCACAAATCATCACTTCACCCCGAAGGCACTTTTAGCTGCCCCATCAGTGACCCCCCCCTTGAGAATCCCCAGATGACACGTCTGCAGGCGCCTGTTACTCATCACTGGACGCCCCTGATGTAAGAGGCATGATGATTGACGAAGTCCATATCGTCCACCAGGAAGGTATGTGCGCAAGTGTGGCACCAGTTGTTGTGGTTGTGCGGGAGACCGGCCTGCCTTGCATCGATGCACTCTCCACCCCAGTGACCCACGGGTCACATGGCCCCAAGCACAGCAGCTACAGCCAATCGGAGAACTGGCACCTCCCTGACTGCTGGGAATTGGAATTCACCAGGTGTCTGACAGGCCTGCAAAAGTAGCTAAGATGGCAGCCAGGAAAGATATCAGCCTGGCTGGCAGACACCTGGCGGGGGAATGGGGGGAAGGGCAAAGCCAGCCGATTTCTGCTTCTGGGAAACTCCCGGTCCCCGACTGCTGGACAGCATACCTCAAGCATGGTCGGCCGAGCATCAATTTTTTAGGTTTAAGGCCCTTAGGGTCCAACAGTGTAACCACTGAACCTGATCCTGAGATTTGAACCGGTGACCTTACAATCACAGCACCCTAACCCACAAAACCACACCACCCCCACAGAATGTGCTCTTACTGGCTAAATAAGATCTGATCAATAGATTGATAAGGAATTATTCTTCCTTTAGAGAACTTATTCAGGACTGTAAAAAAGAAGGACAATATCAGCATCAGTATCTTTTAAAAATCCTCCACGTTCACGAGAGATCTGACACATGAAGAGTGATCAGGAAGCGATTAATTCAGGTCACTTTTCCTGCTGGCCAGCTCAGCACACTTATGAGAGTGACTTCCCCTCGAATCCGACATTTTCTGAGGGGATTACGAGACCACTGACTATACTGAGCATAGGGCAAAGGGGCATGGTGAGAGCCGGCTGCAACAGGGGCCTTAGGTGTGCAGTTCAGCTAAAGTAAACCTCATCTCAGTCTGGATGAAAAGAATCTAACCAGCAGAACTGATAAACGAAAGTGAGCAGCATAAAAAAAATACACAAAACTAAACAGTACATTCAAATTCACAACTTGATGAACTGCAACCTTGTACAAAATGTGTTAACCACCACTGACCGACCAACCATCAGGTAACCCTCCACCCTCTTTAAAATGACTTATCCCCTTCACAGTCACTGTGAGGTAAGAGAGCAGACGGGCCAGTGCAGGGCACACACTCACATACTGCCGGCAATTTAGAGACTCCAATTCACTTAACTGCATCAATTTCTGACTGCGGGAGGGAACTGGAGTGCTTAGAGAAACCCTGCAGGACTCAGGGGAAGCATGCAAACTCTGCACAAGAGGCAAGATCCAAACCCACAAGCCTGAAGGTGTGAGACCAGCATGCCACCCACTAGTAACTAGTAATTGAGTGAAACATAGACAATATAAAGAGCCAATAAATACATGGATTTACTAAAGATTATGTAAATAACGTCTAATATTTTCACAGAAAATACAGCACAACTGTTATGGGAGAATATGACTTTAATTTAAAAAGAATGGAGAGAAAATTAGAGATGACAGCAACTCATCAGTTAAGTAACATGTATCTGGAACATAAGTCTGTTTTAAACTTCTCTGCAATCCAAACAAATGGCTCTATACTTTCTGCACAGTAAGTTCCCACAGCAAACTTAGAAAGCTAAAAAAAACTGTTTTCTATATCTGTGCTGGGAAATGAACAATTAAGCTGATTTTGTTTTGCGGGAAATCGTGTATTTTGATCTCCGGCGTCGACAGCATGCACACGAGCAGCTGCACTGTGCTGTGCTGGGTTCGGTTTAGCGGTAAATGGGGGCCCCTAGTGGAAATGATACATCCTTATTACATTTTCCCAGGCATTATGAGTGCCCCCTCTGAAATATTACCAATATCAGAAATAATGTGATTTTAATAATGATCATAATAAAGAATGTAATTCAATTGAAAATGACACCCCATCTGCGGTAGGGCCGTCGCACAGAGGCTCATCCAATGAACAGTAGGATCATTAGCATAGTGCCCGTCTGATACACCTCAAAATTTGGCTGCATGACTTCAAAATGGGATAATGAAAGGAAGGCTGTCATTAACAGCAGCTTGCCACTGACAGGGCTGACCAGCCCATCCACCCTCCATGTCCCAGGAACACACCAGTCCAGTTACAGTTCCTGCTTTACTGAAGTGCCGTCAGCCAGTCAATATGTCATTCAAGCCCGGATTTAGTTTATGAAGCTGCTGACCAACAGCCGATCCTTTAGTGGATCTGACCTAAAAATGCACATTGGTGACATGATGCCGCAGAACACGACTCTGGTCAGAATTATCATGGTCTATCCTAGACCATACAGGCCTTGACCATTAGAAACGTGAATGAGGGAATTTGTATTACCATGTATTTTACTTGTCTATTTTCAGTCGTACATTTTTCCTTCACTGAGACCTGCACCCAGGACAGGCTGTCGAAGATGAATGGGTAGATTTTTTCTGGCAGAAAATATAGGTTGAGACTGAGTCTTTAACTATACATGTCACCTCTGATTTTGATGTAGAAAAGTGAGGAATATTTATTCATTCATCAATTCAATACAGGGTGACGGAGAGCCTGGAGCTGATCCCCTAACACCCTGAATGGAATTCTAGCCCACTAGACAGAAGGATTGATGGATGGATGCATGGTTGGATGGATGGAAGGATGGGTGGATTGAAGGAAAAGTAATACCTAGACTTGAGTTTGGCAGTAACCCATTACTGGATAAGCAGTTGTGGACAGATGGATGATTAGACGAATAGAGAATATCTTTAAAAGAATCAAAAGTGCTGACTGAATGGTCACATTCATATATGTGCAAAAAATCAACCAGCCCACCAAAATATGCAACCACAGCGTAATATATATGCATAATCATAAACGTTCTGCCTCGGTGTCCATCCCACACAACACGCACGAGTCCCTGCTCCAATGATTGAAAACAGTTTGACTGTTTGATTGGTCAAGGCCAGACATCTTTTCCTGTTAGTCCTGAAGACACCAGGGCTGGGGGAGAGGAGGGGTTGCTATATACTGTAACAGGAGGTCTCCTCCACTGTACTTCATGGGGCACAAAGCACACTTTTTGAACCCTGCAGGTCACACGGAGCACCGCTCAATACCCCACAACTGTTAGGAGCATTATCCTGAGACAGCGGACGTGGCATCAGCAGTCGACTGCTGAGGGCCCCCTGACCAGGCCGAGAGACGCAGCTTCATGCGGGAGAGGAATGTTTAATGCAGAGTGTCATTATGAGCCCTACAAGGCTCTTGAAACAGGATGACTGACAGTGGCGAGGCTCCCATTAATGGCGGGGGCCTCACTGCAAAAACACTTCTGATTCTTGCTGCATAAATGCAGTTCTCTTGCAGGGTGAATTGCCAGCATCGTCGGGTGCGGATGGTAGTGGTGTGTACCTGGAGCACTTCACTGCACTCCTACACAGATTTCTGTACCAGGCTGATCCGTCAAAACAGCTGGGCATCGATATTGTTGGGGGGAAAGAGGAAGCTTCCGGAAAAAACAGGTGGTACACCTGTACCAGGGGAGGCAGAAAGTGCTGAGCTGATTTACCTAGACTGACTACATCCCCAGAGAGTGAGTCTGCCACTTTACTTGCAATAACCCCACTCAACTGAGTCTCCCAGGCAACACGGGTGACATAATCGCACAAACATCTATCATTAAAACACGAGTTCAGCCAAGATGTCACGTTTTAGTCACTCGAAGGAGATGAACAACAGGCTATGCGGAAGCTGGTGAGCATTTTAACATTAAAGTGAAACTAAGTAATGAGCTCTGAATACAGTTGTTTACATTAAATCATTTCAAAAAAGACCCACAGCCTTTTTCACAGGAGCTGCAGTGTTATATTTCCAAAAAGCTGAAATCACCATAGTTGAGAGTATCAGCAGATGACAGTGGTTTGTGTTTTTTACCATTTATAAAGCTAAACACTTGATGTTATCCTGCCTAGATTAACTACATGAATAACGTGTATCGCAGCTCACTTGTATCGCAGTCCATTTGTATTTCAAAACATGATATAAAACAGACCGATATTCAAGATGGCTAGCCTGATTATGTCGACAATAACTAGGTGTCGATATTTGTCCCTTGAAAAGCCACTGGATGACTTAGGTTTATCTTATTAATCATCCCCTGCTTTTATTTTTTTTACATCGCTCTCAATAAAATCTAGACAAGCATAATTAACAGACCGGTGGCTTACCTTTGTGAAGCGTTTTTGTATTTCTGCCTGAAAAAGAAAATGGGTTTTTCGTTAGATGGACGTCATTGGCAGCTTGTCACATCGCTTTGCTGAAAAAAAGAAAAAACAAAACAAAAAAACATGGTGCACGGGTACTGGTGCTATGACAGGTAGCAGTGAAAATCTGAGAAAGAGTGACAAATGTCCAGAAAAAGCAGAATGGGGCAACTCAGATGACAATCGCACTCATTGAGACCATGTCAGAGCAATGAATAATTAATTAGCATGATTCCATTACACTGACCGTAGGTAGCTTGCGTTAAAATTTTAAAATAAATTCTATTGGAAAGGCAGAAAAACATCAAGCCCTGAGCTTCAGTTCAATTCCTGGCCTGTGATAACCAGTGGACGCCGTCCCGATCCTTTTAGAATCAAAGTGAACGGGCCAGAGCCAGCTGGAGCACTACCGTGAGGGCTTCTGTCTGGCCTGGCTTCGTCAGTTTAGCTTCACCTGCAGCTCGGTGCAGAAGCAGCGACATCATGTCCAGGACCTCACCGACCCTGAAAACCAGCTGACCAAGTGCCGTAAACAAAATATAAGCGCACCCCCAAATATTTAGTCAAGTCAAACCATCTGTATCTGCACTAGGGGAAAATTGCTGAAAGTCCCTAGGAAAAGATGGATCTGCCAGCACTGGAATTGTGGCGAAAATCTCTTCAGCGTCTTGAGTTGAGGACAGCCTTGAGGTGAATGAGAAAAAGGTCAGCCTGAGCCAGGGAATAGTAAGAAAAACAAATGAAGCCTGCACTTTGCGTGATGTTCCACACTTAGCATGAGACTGAATGTGTCTGGGAAAAAAAAGGATTCTCAGAACATCTGCTTCTTGGTTTGTCCTGGTCCTTGACTCATCGTCCACCAGAGGCTCCTGTGACAGCACAGGCCGGGACTGCGCTGGCATGATGAACAGGGCCCTCCTCACCGTACTGCTCCATGGCAACGGTCGCTTGGCACCCCCTCACTTGGTGGCCGTGTTGATGCTTGGGAGGGGATAGCTTGGAATGACTACCCCCCCACTTAACCTTGAAATTTGAACAAAAACACAGCCACCCCCCCAAAGAATGGTTGCAGGAATGGCTCACTTATGCACAGGAAAGTGACAGAATTCTGTGCGCTTGGTCGTGAAATGTGCCATGCCATCAGATTGCCCCCCGCCAGCTCCGTAGGCGTGTGCGACTATTGTCAGCTGGGTCATTGTTCAATATCCAGATATAATTAGTTAATGAATAAGCCTGTGCTTATATATAGTGCAGACTCCGTGAGCAGCAAACAAAACTGGGCAGCGACAAAACTCAACACTCCAGCAGCAGGGAAACAATCCCCAAATGCACTGTGTGATGATCCCTAACTCTTACCATCCACTGGGACACACGTCCGCACGCACACACATACAGTAGGTTTGTAATTGTATCTTTGTGGAGACTCCATTCATTTGTATGGGGAAAACTCTAATCACGTGATGACCTTAACCCCTACCCAGCCCTATCCTAAACCAAACGAAATAAGTAAAAATGCCAGAAGTCATTGCAAAAATGCATTCACAAATCTTTCTGGGCACCTGAAAAACAGTCCGCAGAATATCAAAATAACAGGTTTTTATCACATAGTGGGTACATCTGGTTACCACGATGTAATATAAACCTAATACACACACACGCAAACACACACACACACCTACATCCCCACTGTGAGAGTCCTGCTATTGTTTTGTTACTGAGGAGATGATTACGCTAGAGCTTCTGTCACCATACCAACAAAAGTACAATGATGAACCCCCTCCCCCCCAGTGATGTTTACAGCGCATGTTGGCAGTGCCAGCCGAGAAGTAGATTCGCATTCTGTAACACTGGGCTGGATCAAACTGGAATTCCTTTCATCGTTTGATTCCTCTGACTCAGACTCAGAGAGGTACTGGTGGGATGCTTTCTCCGTAAACTAACAGGTGGCCAGCACTTGTGAAAGAAAAAAATGAAGAGTGTGGGTGTACCCAGGAAGAAAATGATTGCAGGGCTGACTGGAGGGTTGTGCCTTCCGGGTCCAGACAAGGCTTTTTGTATTCAAAAAACTGAAACCAACATAAGTACAGCTGGAGTATGACACTAAGTATGATCAGCCCTTCTAACTCCATGCTTCGTTCAGGGCTCAAGGTACTGAATACCCTGTAAACACACAGACCCAGAGACCCATGCTGGAATGTAGCAAGCTTGGGGAAGCGATCAGTCAATAGACTGTGAAATGTCAGCCCTCATTCATCTAATTCCAAACCAAACCAGAAATAAACTCTCTGTCCTTAGTCGACTTCAGTAAGTTTGCCCGGTCACTGGTAAAACTGGTGCATTAAATGTACCCCTTTCCCCAACATTACAATACCAGAACCTCGTTCAAATGCTGACATGCTGATGCTACATCTACGGGACATCCCGGTCAAACAGGAGGTAGAAGGAGTACTCACATTCCTCTCAGGCGCATCCACATTTTCTCTGTCTGTTCAGTTTTCGGGTACTTTAACGAGTCGCTCTCCAGACCATCTGTGTCACCGACGAGAGATTCCATGGTTACTGTCCTACGGCGCAGTGACGATGACTATCAGAAGACGGCATCCGCGATCGGGCTGCGTGGCTGCGTGCTCAGCGCATCGTGACGGGTCGGGGCGTTCCGTGTGTCTCCCGGCTGCGGCGATCTGCGCGCATCCGCGTGTCGCGGCGGAGAGACGTTCTCCAGCAGGCACGGCAGCTCACAAAGGGGTTGGCTGCTTTTCTGCTGTCAGGTGGTCAAATCTCTCGCTGTCTCTCTCTCGCTCGCTCTCCGTCTTTTTCTCTCTCTCTCTGTCTCTCTCTCTCGCTCGCTCGCTCTCCGTGCAGCTAGTAGGAGAACTCAGTATGCACAAAAATCTGTAACACTCTAGTTGTGTCTGCGTGATCGGCCCCTGACCACATGCACAGGTAGTTTTTATAGCGCCGTGCAGGTGGGCACAGGCAAAAAAACACGTACAATCACAAACCCACGCGGGACTCTCGTGCGCACTCCTATGCACTTTCAGAGTTCACATGCGGTCAGAGGTGCTTCTGGTCCATGGAATGTGGCTGAAGGCTGGCATGGTAAGTCAGTTAGCAGGACAATCACCAGCCAATGTGTAGAGAGGCAGGAGGCATCAGAATGGGAAAGGGGGTCCATTTCAACACCTCAGGTCCAAAGGTGACATGGGAAAGTGAAACTAGGGAGACTGTGAAGGTCCCACATGCTCAGAGACCTGGAGTCCTAATAGCTTGTGGTGCAGCTGGAAGAGAGGACCATCACGCCTAATTCCAGGTGTCTGCCAAATTCAGCATAGATAATAAAGCCTTCAAGACTGTGGCTGGAAGAGGGTTGATGGGTAAGCCAGCATTAAGAGTACTGCTTAAAAAATGAAAGCAATTTTTGTTTTCGTTAAATGTCTTACATAAAGACCAAATGGCTTCAGGAGAAAGCATGTATTTGTCAGCTAAAACATGCATTTACCAGACCCGGTGAAACCTCACAGGGCCACGGCAAGCAGGAAATAGTCATCTTGTCATCTCCGTCATGTCGCCCAGTGTCCCCAGATGATTCTTGCACTAACTAAACTCTAATTTTTCCTGTTGGCCTGTCTTCTGTCAAATTACAACTAGTTAAGGGACCGCGACTTAATCATTAGGGAATTAAGGAGCCGCTATGAGGAAGTAGATTTCCTCCATCGAATTACCCCGGTAAACCGCTCGTTTTCCGGCCCCGACTCTCCTCACCGTCTTCAAACATGGCGCTCCTGTGGCATTTCAGGCTCATGTGATATACTAATTCACAGAATGATGCCTTTTCCGAGAGCACTTGCCAAGCCAATTTAGCGGCAGTCTGTTATTAGCAGCAACAGCGACAACAACAATGGCTGAAAGACACGTAAAATGATACCATTAAGTTTTCAAATTATAGCCCCTTACAGTGCCGGGGATCCTATTCTTTCCACATCCCTTCTGGGAGGCACTGTTGAGATGTGTGAGACTCGGGCAGCGCCGTGGTGCTGTTCCGTCGGCATAAATGCGAAATTCAGACATTGTCTGTAAATAAAGTCATCGTTTTCTTTTCTTCAACAGCGGTTATTGATAAGGGATGTCGCCATGGCGACGCGCCATTCCCTGTCACGCGAATGGATGTGCGCGAGCGGCGTCCGCGTGCTGCCTCCAGAAAAGGCAGCCCATCGTCCGAGTCCAAATAACAGCGGGTGCGATCGCGCTTGCAGGCGCTTAAACTTAAAAGCTTGACAATATTGCATTGTTAGGTTATGTAATTTTGTTGCGTTCACGGTGAGCACGGACTGTAAAAACCCAGTGCACTTTCTGTTCTCGGCATAGCTGTGAGCAGTCGGGGCGTCAGACTTATCTGCGGAAGCTTTTTTTTCAGATGAGGAGCACTGTCTGTTTTTTTCCGCGTTGCATCGGGAAAAGAGCGTGTGTGAGAGAGTGTCTACAGATCAGTGTGACTGGGGGCCAATGTGACTGCGTGAGACTCCATGAGTGTTTCAAGTTGTCGGCTATGCGTGTGTGTGCTAGTCTGCCTGTATGAGTATGAGACTGTACGTGTTTGTGAGTTAGTCTGTGTAACTGATGTGAAAGAGGCTCATAAAATTATAAACAGCCTTTGTTTTCCTTAGTTTTACAATTCTACTATTCTCAAAGGCCATCTAGCATCAGAACCATCTGGCATGACAAGAAAACATAGATATTTTTTTTGTCCTGAAAGAGGTGAACCAATATTGAAGAATGATTTGGAACTCTGGGTTAGCAAACTTTACTGCATCCTAGACATCACAGAGTTCACAGAGAAACCTCTGACTCACAGATGTTGCATGTAAGCAGAGTT